>CM062288.1:299671066-299749970 GCA_031216915.1 Pictodentalium vernedei
TATAAGTCGTAACTGCATCTCTAATCCACTTATCCAGTATTCAAGATCTACAGAACAGTGCAAGTACTACAGTACGTGGAGAGTGGATTGTAACTAAATCACCCGCGGAGTGGGGTTATCACCCAAGTTATAACTTTCAAATTGTGTACACATCGACAACAAACACAAGCAATGTTTCAGCCAATGGACCTCCGGGTTTAACCCGGAGGTCCATTGGCTGAAACTTTGCTTGTGCTGATTATGCTTTGTAGCAAATTTGCAATTATTGCTTGGGTGGAATCTCCATTCTGCGGGTGATTTAGTGATAATACACTCTCTATGTACTGTATATCACACAAGAGGTTGCAAACTCCATAGTAAATAAAAAAAGCTTTTCCTTGCTAGACACCAATTGTCGACGCCTAAAGGGTAACTAGAACAACTTCCACAATTGAATCTGCGATTTACAGTCACCATTCAATTCTCTATACTCTGTTGGAATAATAGAATCCTTAACGTGAAGGGTGACGATTACATAAAGGAATGTTACCAACCGCTGGGATTCACATTTGTCCTCGTCAGGACGCTGGCCGGAAGGCGTTGAAATGTTCGTGAAAGTAAATATACGGTATAGAATTCGCACTGTTCTCTCAGTTTTTATCCGGCATGTTTTTGAGTCCCAGTTCATAGAAACCAGTTCCTCGCAAATATGTGGTGTATGTATAAAACCAAGTCTTGAATGTATACCTAGGATGCAAATGTCCAGAGTATTTCAGATGGCATAGTAAATAGCCTAACAGAGGCAGGGAAGGATTGTATAGGAAGGGTGAGGGTCCCAACGAGAGAGCTTGGATACAGGGTTAACGAGGGACTGAAAAAGGCTATAAAAGAAAGGAAGGTAAAATGCGCTGCTTACAGAAGAAGTAGGAAGCTTAAAGGGGTGGATAACAATGACACGAGACTAATGAAAGGAGAATATGAACTGGCACGGAAAAAGGTGAATGAGATAAAGAATAATAATAGGAAGGAGCGCAATTGCAGTCTTGCCAGAACAATAAAGAAAACGGGGGGTTCGAGCTCAAACGTATTTTGGAACTGGGTAAATAAACGGGGGAAAAGTAGTGTGCAGAGTATCAAAGTGGATGGGGAAAGTACAGAAGATAAAGGCCGTATCGCTTCAGAGTTAGTCAAGCACTGGGAAAAGATAAACGATAGGCGATGGGGCAGTGGGTCCCCACCAAAAAGAAATACACTGGTGGAGGAGAACCTATCCAATCGTGTATGTAGCGAAATAACGGCAGAAGAAGTGCGGAACGTGGTCTCGAAACTAAAAAATGGTAAAGCGGGAGGGACTGATGAAATTCCGAACGAATTCCTCAAAAATGGAGGGGAGGCACTTATTGAAGTCCTGACAAACCTTTTCAACCTGGCTCTGCGAAAGCAAGAGGTCCCCAGAGAGTGGAGGGAAAGTAAGGTGTCGTTCATACACAAAAAGGGGGATAAGGAAGTTCTAGATAACTATAGGGGGATATCAGTTAGTAGTAACATCGGGAAAGTATTCTGTAAGGTCATATACAGTAGACTAGAGGAAGTTATTGAAGAGAAAGGTTTTCTAGGAGAAATTCAAAATGGTTTCAGGAAAGGACGAAGAGTCACTGATCACCTATTTACACTCACCCAACTGATAGAATCAACAAAGGCTGAAAAGAAAAAGATGTTTCTGGCATTTCTAGATGTGAAAAAAGCGTACGACCGAGTGTGGAGGGAAGGTATGTGGCGAAAGCTCGAGGGCATCGGACTGGGGGGTGACTTTGTGGGAATCATGAAAGCACTGTATACAGATGTGCAAAGCCAACTCAGTCTAGGGAGTATCACTACAAAACGAGTCCCTATGGATATAGGCCTCAAGCAGGGGTGTATCTTTTCACCGATTTTGTTTGCATTGTATGTTAAAGATTTAGGGGACGAACTAATTCAGAGTGCGGAGGGGGTAAATGTTGGAGACATAAAGATACCAGGCTTATTCTTTGCGGACGACATGGTGTTAATGTCTAGAACTGAACAGGGGCTAGAGAAATTGCTGGAAATTGTTGGTAGTTATGGGAACACTTGGCGGCTCGAACTAAATGAAAATAAAAGCAAGGTAATACCCGTTGGACGCAAGGTAGATATGACGAAGAGATGGAGAGTGGGGGAGTTCTCAATCCCCGAAGGGGAAAGCAAACAAATCACTGTAGGAGAAAAGGGAGAGTATGAGTATCTAGGGGTAAGCATAAATATAACGGGAAGAGGGGTGTACAGAAATTACTCAGCCAAACTGATTCTGAAAGGGAAAAGAATTCTGAACCAACTAAAACTTTTAGGGAAAAATAGTTTCAACAAGGTCTTTGTGGGGAAAACACTGTGGGAGAGGGTGGGTTTACCAAGTATAACGTATGGCACGGACGTGATTCCATTAAACCAAACCGTTATTAAAAAGTTGGAAAGTACTCAGAATGATGCCGGCAGATGGATAACAGGGTCGAGTAATGCTGCAGCTTTGGAAGCAGTAAGGGGGAGCTTGGGTGGATGAAAATCAAGGACAGGGTAGATTTGGGAAAACTGTGTTACTTTAACTACTTGAGAAACCTGCCTGACAACCGGTGGTGCAAATTGATGCTCGATACCATTTGGAATTCTAATATAGAAACGGGGTGGTCAAAACATGTGAGGGAACTAATGGACAATTACTCTATAGAGGTCACAAACATAGAAGTAGGAATGAAAGAAGGCAAAAGGTTTGTCAAAGAGAGAGTCATGGAAGATTGCAATCGAAATTGGCGAGCAGGGGTTAGCGTGAAAAGATCACTGCAGGGGTTACAATATAAAGAAAAGCCAGCTTTTGAGAAGTACCTAGATGGCACCTTTGGAGGGTCACTGCTGTTCAAACTGAGATCAAGATCACTGGAGCTTCGGGGAAAAATTGGGAGAGATGGGGAAAAGGGATGCCAAATGTGCCACTCTGGAGTAGTGGAGACCCTGGAACATTTTCTCTTGGAATGCCCACAGTATATACCTCATAGAATAAAGTTTACTGGAAGAATAATGCAGAAGTGGGGTGAAGAAACAAAGGATAGATGGCTGAAGGCGGACACGAGGGAGAGGGTAGGAATGCTTATTGAAGAAATTGAAAAAGAGGAAGTGAGGGACACTATTAAGCAGTTTATATCTGAATGCTGGGAGGAGAGGAGGGGAAGAGGGGGTGGGGTGCTGGGGGAATGATGGCCTTCTCTTATGAGGACCGCGACAAATCAGCGGCTGGCCAAAGAGTTATTATTATTATTATAATTTATAGATTCAATACATTCCCGAAAACCTACCTTGATTTGTTCTTGGCAACCCTGTCCCAGTTGGCCAGTGAGGTAAACAAGGAAAATAATAAAAACAATATATTTGGTGGGAGATGTGGGTTTCTATAGCCACAATAAAAAAATTAATCAGTCGAATTAATATTCAGTGGAAGCTTCGCGTTACCGATTATTCTGCAATGCAATAAAGCTGAAGACTACCAATCAGGAATAATAAACACAGACGAGAGTGAGAACATTTTACGTCGACGAGATATCATGAAATAGTGCAGTTTTTAAAGTACAGAACTCCTACAAGGTAATTCACGGAAGAGAACACTACCAGATTTAAATTCATCCTGTCTATTTCTGACTTCACAAGTCTATACATAGACAGAACGCGATGTGTGTTTGAATCGGTATGTCGGTATGTGTTTTATGTGACGAGCTGGAATGGCGTAGTCATATATATGAATGCTATATTTGCAGAAAACATTATAGTACAGTTACATTTCATAAAGAAATATTAAGGTTTTTCAACAATTTGTTATAAAGAAACATGTAGATTATCATATTGATGTTTGCTTTCTGCAGGAGGGTGGGTTAGCCTTTAGGCTGTCTTACTCTCACTCACCTTAAATAGAGAGAGAGAGAGAGAGAGAGAGAGAGAGAGAGAGAGAGAGAGAGAGGGAGAGAGAGAGAGAGAGAGAGAGGGGGAGGGGGAGACAGAGAGAGAGAGAGAAGTAAAAAAACGAGAGAGCGGGGGAAGTGGGAAACAGAAAGCAAGGATAAAGACGGACAATCATCCCTTCGAATAAGTCGTTAAGGAACGAATTGTTGCCCCCAGAGCCCCGTGAAAGATTACATGGCTCGAGACAGAGCACTCGCACTGCGCTGAAATTTCTACAAAGTGGTAATAAGGATATAGATACCCAGAGTCAGGTAACGCCTAGATCAACGGCATTCGCGAAATATGACTACGCCATTCCAACTCATCGTCATGTAAAACACCTACCAATTCAAACACACATCGCGTTCTGTGTTTATTACACATCCCATTCATTAAAATTCATTCAAATAAACAAATTTTTATCCCAATGTTATAACCTAAAGGTGAAGAGTTCGTTATTTTTGTTTCAGTCTGTACTAATCAAATGAATCGATAAAAAGTCAAAACAACTTTTAGGGAACAAGTCTGAATTCCATTCGTTATCTTTTCTATTGGGCGTGATTTTTTATTGGAAATGATTGTTTTTTGTAATATTAACTCATTTTTGGTTAACTTATTTTTTTTGTGAAGCGACTTTATTTTGCTTTGGATGCTTTCATTTTCACACTTCGTGACAGATGATCGATAATTCTATAACGAAAATTTGAAACTTTTCGAAAGGTAACTAATGACTCGACGGGAAACGAACTAGTCTAAACGGCGCGGATGTAAACAGTTCCGGCTTGTATATCACCAGTTAAATAGGGGAACATTTATGTCATAGCGGTGATTAGGTTAAATACATGGGCTTAACAGAAGTGTAATAAAATACCATTTGTCTCAAGGAAGGGTATGGTGATCTTATAACGAAACCATTAACGTAGCATTCTCCTTAAAAGGATAGTCGCTTCGTCCAAACGCATCAGACGTAAACCGTGGATGACCACTGGCCTTCTATAATCCTCACTGAAAAAACAAATGCAATTCAGAAAAGAAAAATTGAAAATCCCTCAAACCGTAAAACACTGTTGCATTTTCAATCGCCTGAAGCATACTTTGAATGCAAAAAATTATAACTTCGTGCTTTTGGAGAAGAAACACGATAACAGAAAGTCTTGGGAAATCCTACTCAGTACTACTAACTCATGAAATCGTACTCATATTTTCCCCGTACTTTTAAATATGAAAGTTGGGAACTAAGTCACCCAAAAGACCCAGCAGGGAAATTTAACCTATTCTTTGCTAACAGGAAATTTCACTATTCAAAAAGACTATAACTGAACAATTTCTAAGTTCATATTCACTACATGTCAATTGTAACAATCCAGTATGCCCCGATTGTAAGTCGTAGCTCTGTTTATCTCATATCGCTACCTCTCTCTTCAACTCAGTCATCATAATGTCGTCCTCTGGGTTCCAATGCGTTCTTTATGCCTGCTGACACATGAAGCACACTGGAACTCAGGGGATGACATGCTAGAAAACATAGAATAGATTTCTCACATGACGGAAAGAACCAGTCTAACATGTCATCTGCAGTGTGGCTATAAAATCCCCTCTTATTAGTGAACACGCTGTTGTCAGGATTGCCTCGATTGTCACGTGGACTTCTCGTATTCATTTCTCTTCTTTCATTTTTCTCTACTCTTCCTTTCTCTGCTTTTTTCCTTTTTTTTTTTCCTTTTTCTTTTTTCCTTTGTTTTTAAACGGGAATGGCGAGAAGACGTCATCTCTCAGTGGTGCAGTCATGTAGTTCTGAAGTATGCCACCTCTGTGTATATTTTTGTTATTAATTGTATACATGTTGTACCACTGAATAAAATCAATCAATCAATCCGTAAAAATATAATTAAGAAATTAAGAGTGTAAGTTACCATTTTCAGACTACATTAAGTTTAACAAGTGGGAATCGCTTTTTTATTTCGCCAACAAATGGACAGTAAGCAGTCTTATGTACAGTACCGTCGCCGTGGATTGGCCGGGACCCACGTGTGGGCAGTGATGTCCACGCATGCGTTTACCAGGTACTATAAATCATCATAAGCAAAATTTTAATTAAAGAAACACCGGGTTGTACCCGGTGATTCATTAATTATATTTTAGATGATTGTTCGTATAATTAGTGTTTGGAATCTAATACTATTGCGTCCGTGGAATTACTGCACATCAGTGGAAATTGAACAGTCCACTGCGACTGTAGTGTATGCATGATCTATGAGCAAAAGTGATCACGAACTGTGATAATATTTCCATCAGGCGCCTAAAAATATAATAACTGGAACTGTGAACCATTAATCCACATAATTTACCTCTCCTCCTCTATTGGAAAGGTCTACAACAAAATGAAAGTGGCAAATACCATAACAATTTTTAAAACTGGCGACCGACAACTATAGTCCCATTGGTGCCCTTCCTGCCCTCTCTAAGGTCCTTGAAAATAATATTGTCAAATTCCCTAGACCGATACCGATTTGGATATCGTCAGAGACACTCTACCATTTATCCTATACTCCACCTAATTAATAACTTCACAGAGATGAGTGACAAACCTACTAAAGATTCGCCACGATGTACCATTCAGTTCTGCTGAGAAAACCTCAGTCATATGGCATAAGAGGTGTAGCTAATTCCTGTCTCGAAGACAATCTGACTGGATGCACACAGTCCATTTCATACGTGAACACGTCTTCTGGTCCCCAGTCTGTAGTTATGGATGTCCTACGACGCCCAGTCATTGGTTACACAGACACCATAAACTCTCGTCCAGCATCTAACTGAAAGCGTGTTTAGGCCACCGCAGAGGGGGTGGAGGGGAGGGAGGTGCTCAACTGTAGATATGTGAAAAAGCACCTGCTGCCACTGTTAAATAATTTGAAGTCAGAGGCTCAGCCCCATTTGAATCAGTTGGCCACCCACACTGACTACAGTCGGGGGTTTCTTGAAGAGCTTTCGACCGCTGGTCAGGTGATCATCCAGTACAAATAGGAGGCCAGCCTGTTGGCTCTCGCTTGGCACAGAGATATCACATTTAGGTTCTGCCAAGTAGACTACGTTTTATCCACGTACGGTCTACATCTTCTAATACTGCAAATACTGCAAACAAAAGAAATGAGACATCTAAAATAATTACAAATCCGCAAAATTCTTTTGCTGAGTACATGAGATCTCAATTTCCTGATAATATGTTTATACTACCAGCATCACCTTCTGAAATTATCGATGTCGTACCCATAATAAAGCCTAATGTTAGTCAGGAGTGTGAGAATATTACATACAGCATTCTTGAGCAATTCTTAAATTTGGTTGCCAGCCCACTCTCTCATATTTTGAATATCTCATTCATCCAGGGAGTAGTCCAAGACAGAATGGAAATTGCAAAAGTAATTCCAATCTTTAAATCAGACCAAAAAATAACTTCACAAAGTGCAGACTAATCAGTTTTCTCCTTGTTTTTTCAAAGATTGTCAGACTGATAAAATTTTGGAACAAATCTGATATCCTCTACCAACACCAATATGGTTTCAGGAAGGGCCATAGTACATTACATCTAGCAATGCAGTTGTTAAAACAAATAGCCCCGAACAATTACAAAGCCACGAAGGACACTACCTTAGCTCTCTTTCTTGATCTTTCTAAAGGCTTTGATACAATAAGCCACGAAATCCTTCTTCAAAAACTCGAATATTTTGGAATAAGGGGTAATTCAGTAAATCCAGTCTAGCTCTACTGGCATATGACGTTCCTCAATGTTTAATATTGGGTCCCATCTTATTTCTTATGTACATTCATGCTGTAAGTAATTCAACCTCCTTAAATCTCTAGTCATTTGCTGATGACACTACAGATTACAAGTGTGGAGTGGAGATACACCCCCTAGTCACAGATTTCAATGACAAACATCTAAATATATCTGATTGGTGCGTCGCTAATCACTTAGTTCTGAAAGCAAATAAAACGTAATGCATCTTACTAAATCCAAGTCATAGAGTCGCTCATCAAACTCTTTGAGTTAATTGTAAAATTGACAATGGGGAAAGCGAGAAGTCTTTAAAATGTCTTAGTATAAATCTTGATGAAAATATATCTTACAACGCACACATATCTAAAATTTGTAAGAATGTTGGACTTGCCAATCTTGGTCTCAATAAAGTTAAAATGTTACTCCCTCATGAAGTTATGAAAAAGTTATATTTCGCATGGATACGCAGTCACTTCATCTATGGAATTCCTTTATGGGGCGCGTCAAAAGCTTGTGATCGTCTTTATAAACTACAGAAACGAGCTATACGAATAATAAATAATAAGATTTACAAAGTCAAGACAGACCCTCTATTTATCAGAGATAGTATACTGAAGATAAATGACTTATACAAATTACATTCCTTATTATTCTTGTTTGATTGGCATAATGGAAACCTTCCGGATTAATTTCCTAACTTCTTGTCAATCTTAAATAATCAAATCGGTGTGAATATCCACCAGACAGGTCTCTTATGCGGACACAAGACTAGAACTAAAACCCTTGATAAATTACCCGTCTTTGCACTTCCAAAACCATGGAATGGGTTAGAAGAGGACATCAGAATTGCAAAGAATAGAAAGGAATAAGCAAAAAGTTAAAAGTTAAATGTTTCTCCTCTTATTTCGAAATTATTTCCTGCCCGAATCCCTATTGTCCCGAGTGTCTCACCTAACTTAGATGCCATAAGAACCAATCAAATTAACATTCTACAAAATCTCCATTCATATTATAATAATTACATTGTTAATGTAGGTATACGTTTTGGGCCCAAATACTCAATTCCCATTGGTCAGCTGGATGAAAACGTCATGACCAAATGTAATTCATTTTCCAATGAATACATTTGGTCGAACTTTGAACCGCATTTACTGTAGAGCGCAGTTGACAGAATATAATTCGGGCGGTGTTTGGGCGGGTTTATAACTTTTAGCGCCTCTCGCAGTGATCAGTGATTATAGATTACTGATATGTTAAATAAATTGTTTCGTTGCGAAAGACGGCAATTTGACAAATTTGGGTCAATGCCAAAAACCGGCGCTCAACTCAGAGTTGTGCGCTTTGTCTTTGTGTGAGGGTGGTTTTTCGCCTCGTTCGTTCGTACATGTTTTATTTCGTCTTTCTGCTTTGTTGTTTGGTAAAACGTAGTTTAAGCAGTTACGGAATGTAATTATAAGAATTGAATACGATTTTTATAATCTTTATTGGAGTATGAACGTGTGGGAATGGGTGCAAATTGTATTAATCCCTTCGGGATTCATACATAATTTGTACCCATTTCCACACGTTCGTACTCCAATATAGATTATAAAAATTGCATTCAATTCTTAAACATATTTTCATTTCCGTTTTTTTTTGTCTCGGTGGCATAGCTCGTTGAGTTCGTTCCAATGAGGGGTCTTCAGTTGTGTCTTTGAGTCCAAAAAAGGTTAGTTATTTAAGAACATTTCCAGAAAATGTCGTCTTCTATCTGCATTGAGTAAAGGGCGAACTATGTATTCACGTGTTATCTCTTATAGTTGTCGGGTATACTCGTCCACGTCGACCCTACTTATTCAGCTCCGACTAATCATTTCGTAGATTTAATTATTGCCTAATTACCTTCGAAATAACTGAAGGAATGTTGTCGGCTGAACTTGGGTATCGACATTGTAGCAGGTGCTGATCACCAGCGACACTATTGTCGCGTGCGATGTGAGACCACTTCAAAACAGAGGAATAATTGGAAGCCACAACGTTGCCGTTATTCGTCTCTTTTCTTCATCCTTGTTGATCTTTCTTTCTTTCTTCTTTTTTCTTTTTCTTCCAACTATCTTTCCTGGGGAAAGGCAGTGGGACAGGCAATCTGGCTATGCCTTCCTCTGCCAGTTTACATCATTTCAATTATCTTGGAAAATGTAATTACTCAATTCACGTGTACTGGAAGCAATATCTTTTACTGTTGTTAAAATGTTAGTAATTACGTGTACTATATGCATAGTTTATACACAGAACGACACGCGTGCCATCACGGAAGGACAAAACTCGAGGCCTGCAGCCTCTCGTTCTATTTTTATGTGCTGGCACTCGTGTCGTATGGATTAATCCATTCACACGCACGTGTCTTTCTTTGTTTATAACACGGCTTCACGTCCATAACAACAATTATTAGAGAGACACTCAGCAATTCATTTGACAACTATCAACAAAAGTAACACACTTTATCGCCAACCACATCTGCGAGGGGACCCTATGTTACTATTTCGTCTCCTGTGTTCCAATGGGTTCTATGTGCCTACTGGCACATAGAACACATTAAAGCTCGGGAATCGATTTTCAGCTATCGCCAGCGATTCAAATTGTAATTGCGTTCCACGATTTGTAGAAAATTCCAGTGAAATGTATCTTCAATTAAAAAATAGCCCGTCACCGATGTCCGTTCCGCACATGGTTTAGAGTTGCTGTAGGTAGGAATTTCATAGAACAGGAGTGTAATAAATTATATTTTTGTATACTAGCAAATAATATATCATATCATATCATACCTTGGCAGCCTCAGAAAATTTACAGATGGTTGCATTCATCAGCTCCGGAATATACGGGAAAGTTTTCTTACGACTTAGTAAAAAATTTCATCTTCTTCCATGGAAGTGATGTATTTCATCAAATTGATGAGCTTCCAACATAACTCACGTAAAAATGCCGTTTTTATTTGTGCTTGTTCCACATCTCGAGGGGTTAAACACGTTTCGGAGGCGAACCACCTCTCGCCATTTTGCTTAATCTGCACATAGAATGGCTCATATTTAATCATTAAATTAGCATCAGACTCTTTGTGTGTTTAGCGACACACTGTACATGTGTGTTATAGTCGGGGCCGATACCACTGATCCTGTGATACCATGTGTCTGACCATGCGGCGTTCGGTGCGCCAGCAGTCATTAGCCCCTATAACCAACCCATACAACCTATGATGTATGACGTTCAGTCTGTTCGATTCTGTTGTTCCGCGGGAACTAGGACAATGCTTGCGCGTGTCTCACCGAACGGTGCGGACGGGGAAGCTGGTAGCCTTGTTCCAAATGAGACTTGGTCTGCTTGAAGAGTGTTCTCTTGTGCCGCAGCTTTAGCCTCACGTACATGTAACTCTGGCAACATCTTTTGTGTTACGTATTTCGCGCCGCGGCCACATTCCGCCCAAGTTCCCCCTTCTTAGGGTCTTCATCCGCTTGTTCCAATAGATTTTCTTGTTTGAGATTTTCAAACGGGTTTTGATCCTCTTCAGTTGTGATCCTCTTTGGTTGCATTGTTGACAATGTACTCTCTGACATCATCTAGTATAGTGTCAGGGTAGACATGTGTAAACTGTCAATGTTAAGCTTTTGTCGGGGCTAAGGTTAGCAGGACAATGTGTATAGCAAGTTTCTGTTGTGTAAGGTTGCTGGGCTTTCGGGCCCAGAGTTCTTGTCAACAACTATTGTCGCTGTCAATCACTCATTATAGTTACTAGGGCTTACTAGGCATCACCTATCCTTATGGGTTTCCGTTGGACATATCTAGCTCCTATTGAACTTTGTGCACTTACTAGCCCGTTTATACAGTCATTCCTTCATTTATTAATGCACTCTACGCGCGCTACCTCCTACCCATCCTTTCAGTCATCTGAAAAAAATTACACGGAGAATTGATGGGTAAGTCTTCCAATTAATGTTCAGTACCTTCCTCTTTCCTCACATTATCCACTAAATGCCCATCCATGACCCCAAATGATGCGATGTTGCACCTGGCAAATTTATATACATAGTTCAGTGTTTTTATCATATTTGTACAGAGAAATTGTGCTTCCAGCCTGACTCTAAATCGTGGGTTAAAACTGCAACAGACTGTATAGACTACAAATAAACAGAAAGTTTTGTCAGCTCCCTTTAACCCTTTACCTAACGTAACGGCCAAAACCGGCCAGCGCTATTCTCAAAAATCGCCAATTAATTTTCATTATTTTTTTCATTTTTTGTCTCAAAAACATAGGTTATGACCCCTCGTTGGAACGAGATCGTCGAGCTCGTTCCAAAGAGGGGTCATAACCTATGTTTTTGAGACAAAAAATGAAAAAAATTAGTTATTCAAGAATTATTTTTGAAAGTGTCGTCTGCTTTTCACGTTAGGTAAAGGGTTAAACATTGCTACAGTGCCCGGGTCTTGAATTCCTGCTATACTTATCTTGGATTAGAAACTCAAGGAAAATATGGTATTCTTTTCCAGTGGGAGAGTTCGGTGATATGTTGATGGATAATGGCGGGTAGCATTGCACTCGAGAGGTGCAAATGAAAGCAGAGTAGGACTTTATTCGGATCCACAATGAAAAAGTATGTTTCCTACCAGAAAACGACGAATCCTCATTTAAAAATCACTTAAACGATTATAATTACTTTTCGCGTAGTAGCTTTCGGTCAACGGCCATCAATTTATACACAGAACTCTCACTATTCCACCCCAAATGCCAAAGTCTAAAAGCACACTGGAACACATGCTATACAATTTACAAACATAAAAGAACGCTTCGACATAATAGGACTTATCGTTTATCCGTATTCCCCCAAGACACTTCGTTTACCCTGGAGGGTTACGCCCCGATTATTAAATGTATGAGACCCGAGGAGGATGATGGTCGGGAAGGAGTTGGTCTATATATTATTTTCTATTCGCCTTGACCGCAGCCTTTATCGGACGATCAGCAGCTTTATGTTATTGTTGTGAAGCTGTTTGCAGTTCGAATGGGGATGAATATTGCGCAGTAAAATGTCAAGTAGCATGTAATAAACAGAAAATCTACACTATTTTAGTGAATATCGAGAATTATCTCATTCGTGTGGATCTGAAGGTATTATTTTTCGAATAATAAAAGTTTCAGGTCCACACTCATAAGCTAATTCCCAATATTCACTAAAACATCGTAGATATCCTCTATTTATTTACTTATTTCATTTTTATTTTTTTTTTTTCTGAATGAAGTAAGTTTTTTCTTCGATGGCGAAAAACAATCATTCAAAACTAGAAAAAATCAATTATTTACTTGTTTTTTCACTTGTCATAATTTTTTGTTTCTGTTGTTGTTGTTTTCGATTAAAGAATTTCTTTTCTTATATGGCACTTAAATGCTGCCGAAGGACAATGCTATAAGTGAAGTTAAAACACCTTGATAGAGATGTTTGATTGAACAAAGCATCACAGTATTCTACAACTCTACCACTAACATATGTGACTTTTTCTGTATTGATCTCATCAACCCTTTACCCAACAGTTTGTTATTTTAATTATTTTTTTTCAAATTTAATAACAAATTTCAACAGAAACACATTATGTGTACCCTCAATGAAACGAGCTCGTCGAGCATGATATGGTTATGTTGAAAAGTTTGAAACATTTTCTTTTTATCTGCTTAATTTGTAAATTACGCTGACGGGCGCGGACAGTTGGTTAGGTAAAGGGTTAAACCTTAATCCGTCTTGGATAGCCCTTAACCTGCTTTCAACTATGGCTGATAATTGGCATCATTGGAGGAAATTAAATTGAAAGTTAGCTCCCCTTAATTTCATAAAGCAGTCAGTAAATTTAACAATAAGGGTATGGGGATTTCAAGTAAAGATAAAAAAAATCAAAATATTAACGAATGTGTATCATTGATGTGAGCATCATTTAAAACTGTCGGCCACGAGATGAATCTGGCCGTCGAAAGTGTCGTTTAACGACACTTTCGACGGCCAGATTCATCTCGCGACGGACAGTTTTATGGGTAGAGGAAGCCTGAGTACAGACAAGAACAACCGAGCCACGGCGAACAACTGTCAGACTCCCCAACGTACCAACACCACATAAGCAGGGATGGCATTGGTTGAAGACAAGTATACCATCGACATGCCGTACGCCTTACTACACAGCGCCACCGTGTCCCTACGTGGACGCTAGGTATAACGTACCTTGCCCAAGGACACAACGCAGTAACGCCAGGCGGGGATGGAAATGTGGTCCTTTCCGTTTAAAGTTCAATGTCGTTACCGCTGAACCACCACGCTCCATGTGAGTATCATTTCACAAACTCCAGATATTTTCCTGTTGAGCAGTATAAAAATACAACAGTTGTTCTTTACGATATTTTTACCTAATTAATTTGAACGTTTCACGATTATTCTTAATTGAAACCCATTTAAAAATACGAAAACGACTTTATCACTATCATTTGATGTTCTGTTACTTTTTTTCGTTTATTGTATCAAAAATTACAGTTAAAACTAGAAGTCCTGTCACGAAATGTGTACAAATAGCACGTCAATCTGCGCGTTAATCTACGCGTTATGATCATAGTAAGGCTATCAACTTCTGCACATATGGCCTGTGCATAAGCAATGTTTCAGCCAATGGACCTCCGGGTAACCCGGAGGTCCATTGGCAGAAACATTGTCTGTGTTTGCTATAAGTAACCAGGAGAACCTGCCGGGGTTTGGATAACATTCAATATGGCAATTGCGCGCAATTCATACGCGCAATTAAGCCTAGATAAGCGCGCAATCCGTGACAGGACTTCTAGTTTTAACTGTAATGAAAAGAAACTTACAGTGAGAAACAGCTTTAATGAGGTTTTCGTGGGGAAAACCATTTGAAAAATGGTAGGTGGATCAAGTATAACATATGGTACGGAAATGATACCTCCTGGCCAAACGACTTTAACTGGTTGAGTGCTAGAAGCCACTATCAGGGTTTTCAAAAAGAGGGTACCAGGGAAAAAGCCAAAATGTCCCTTGATTATGTTTCATATTTAGTCAAACGCAAATGCTATATTGTGTTTATATACATTTGTTTTATTACAAATTATTGTACAATTTGTAATAAAACCGTTTTCGAATAGCAAATATAGACCATGGAAAATAATCTTCTCCCCAACCAGTTAACGAGCTTGAAAACCCGCTTAATGATGCAGGCCGATGGATAACGGGGTCGAGTAATGCCGCAGCACTAGAAGCAATAAGGGGTGAGCTTGGGTGAATGGGGATAAATGACAGAATAGACTTAATGAGACTCTGCTATCTTAACCATTTGGTAAAACTCCCCGAGAGCCGAGGGTGTAAACTAAATATTTGGAATCCAAACACAAAGGCAAGGCGGATAGACCCAGCGAGGGTGCTAACAGAGAACTATTCAATAGAGATCTCCCACTTAGAAATGGGCTCAAACCAGGGTAAAAAAATTACCAGATAAAGAGTCCTGTTGGATTGTAATCTGAATTGGCGAGAAGGGGTCAAAGCAATGAGGTCGTTTGGTGGACATAGTGATAAAGTGAATCCAGGTTGTGAAGAGTGCCTTAAGAGCACCTTTGGAGGGAGAATCACTGCTGTTCAAGATGAAATTCGGAAAGACAGTGAAAAGGGGTGCCAAATATGACTTTAAGGCGCAATGGAGAGCCTGGAACACTTTATATTTTATTACATGCCTGTTCTATGAAATCCCCATCTACAGCAACACTAAGCCGCGCGGAAAATAAAAATCTGTTCCGTACATGTGTGGAACGGAAATCGTTGACGAACTATTTTATACAGAAGCGAAATTTCACTGGAATTTTCTACAAATCGTGTACAGCAATTACAATCTCAATCCCCAGCGATAGCTAAAAGTCGTCCCCTGAGTTCCAATGTGTTATATGTGCCAGTAGGCAGCCAGTAGGCACATAGAACACATTGGAACTCAGAGGACGAAAGAGTAACACAGGTTCCTCACGCAAGTTTGGTTGGCGACAAAATGTGTTTCTTTTTTATGGTAATTATCAAATAAATTGTTGAGTGTCCTTCTAATAATTGTTTTACAGACGCGAAGGCGTGTAATAAACACAGAACGACACGCGTGTGTGGATGGGTTAATCGATATGGCACTTGTGCCATCGCGGAAGGATAAAACTCGAGGCCTGTGGCCTCTCGTTATATCCTTCCGCGCTTGTACTCGTGCCATATCGATTAACCCATTCACACCCGCGTGTCGTTCTGTGTCTTGAATATCCAAAATACCAGTTTGACAGAATAAGATTCACCGAGAGTAGGGAACTGGGATGGAGAATAAAAGGCATGTGGTTAGTGGATGACCCAAAGTAAAAGGTTAGTATGCTCATCGGAGAGATTGGGAGAATGGAGTACCAGATGTCATCAAGCAGTTCGTCTCCGAGTATTTGGAGTAAAGAAGAGGAGTGCAGATGGATAAGCATTTCGGAGCGCAGGGTTAATCAAGGACTTCTCACTTGAGAACCTCGACAAAGCAGCGACCGTCAAAGTGTTATCATTATTATAATATATTTTAGGTAATGTACTGAAGCAAAGGCAAAACGTGAAGAATTATTTTAGAATTGAGCTCTCATAGCGAAAGAAGCAACCAGTTGCAAAAATAAAACAATAAGCGTGTTTTTTACGATACGAAAATATGACAATTTTGAGATAAAACGGTAATACATATAAATTAACAATTTCGTAATATCGTGTGCTGAACCATTTTGGACGGATATGGGTTAAAACGAAAAAAAAAACGCCTGGAAACTACTCTTACATGTAACTTTAAAAATGTTTCGACATAATAAATTATTTCAACATTCTGCAGCAATCTCATAAGGAACACAACGTTGATAGGATTAAGTGACGTCGTTACTTCTTTATATAGATACCTCCAACCCCACCACAGCTCCCACACTCCAAACATATCATTAGAGAAGACATTTATATGACTCGAAAAAGTCAGTCCAATGGGGACTATTTTCAGGTAGTAAGTGACTTGGTCCAAGACTCTTACCACCTGAAGTAAGCTCCTTTTGGACAGACTTTTTTCGAGTCATACAAACGTTTAGAAAGCATCACGAAAGGTAGTTGTACTTGTTTTAGTCATATTTGCGTTTCCAAATCATCAAAAGCCATCTCTGATTTGTAACTTAGCACGTGGATTTATTTGATTTCAGGGCATCAATGCAGCCTTCATTAGACACCCATATAACCACATTGATTGAGAGTAATTACACGAGACCATAAATACTAAAAAGGTGTGACAGAGAGTGTGTAAAGTAAACAAACAGTAATAATAAAGTGGGATAAAAAAATAAACGAGAGAGTAGGGATTAAGATACACATATCACTCAGTCGGAAAGTGTTAAATGGTGTCAAACACACACAGTATACAAAAAAGGTGTAAATACAAACAGTAATACACGAAAAAGCAGAAAACGTAGACAGTGGTTTACCCAGTCACTAATCACTTGCTAGATTGTTTGCGTTGTTTGCGTGTTTGGGTGTGAAAACCGTCATTCACATTAAGACCTTCAGGCACCAGTGTTTCTAATTTCTAAATCCACTGCTTTTCGTTGTGGTCTAAAAGGAAATCTAGTTTACTACTAGAGTTAGTATAAACTGCCTCCAAGATTTGAAATTTGACGGTCTCTTGTGAGTGGCTCTTGAGATGTTCATAAATGAGAGAACAGTCACTTTTATACCTGGTATTCCCTAAACACTTTCTCAAGTCACTCTTACGTCCATTCATTCTCTTACGTAAATATAAATATATATATTTGTTTTGCCGCCCTAAAATTAAATTTTGCCGTCCTGTGGCGTTGAGTATGTAGTTGCCTTATTTCGGGCTTTCCATAGAAAAGCGAATAATAATGGAACAACAGGATAAAGTCATACCATCTGTCGCTCACATTTATTACCACTTATGCCTTATACTGAGAATAACATTAGGCCATTGTACACATTCCTTGGATGTGGCATCTCCGTACTCTGTGTGGACTTACTGCACAGGGCATTAAAGAAACTATAGCAGAGTTATGGTTAATGTGTAAAACAGTAATGAAAAGTTGAGATCTTTGTAGATTTGTACCACGATTGGTTTCATACTGCCACAGTCGTTTACAAACATAACAGATATTGGCATGGCGGGGATTCGAACCCACGCCGAGAGAGTTTCCTTTCCTCGGCACCAACCGCCTAGCGAAACTATATTGAACCACCCACACCACTCTGCCACCGACAATCCTAGCGAAACCATACTGAACCGCACACACAACTCGGCCACCGACAGACCCTGTCGGTGGCCGAGTGGTGCACGTGGTTCCGTATAGTTTAGCTAGGCGGTTGGTGCCGAAGGAAACTCTCTCGGCGTGGGTTCGAATCCCCGCCATGCTAATATAGACAAAACCAGCGTTCTTTCTTAATTCTATGGTATCCGGCAAATTTGAAAAAGACAACTGTCGCCGATTTGTCTGAGGCGCAGTTCGTAGAATTAAGTACTTAGATGCAACTATCTGATGTATAACAGACATTGTTTAGACCAGAGGTTTTGACCTTATAAAATATTTATTTCTACTGTAGAAAGACGTTCCATACGCATAGATCTCTAATTGTACCTTTATATCGATTCCATTCATATACAGTATAGCTATGTGTTATGTGTGAAGATTTGAGGAATTTCCATTTTGTCCATTCACGCTGAAAATCATTTGAATACCCTGTATGCTGTTGAATTAAAATCAAATTCCAAGGACATCATTAATATTAATTGGACACAGTTCATAGAGCCAATCACTGGTTCGCACAACACGTGGTCACAATAATATTGCTTTCTATTGGTCTCGTACTTCATGGAGATTGCACTGCACACATCATTCTCCAATAATCAGGAATTAATGCTGAACCTGTAGGAGCGGAGTTTGTTGCTTCTGAAATAACATCACGAAAATGATCTTCACTGTTTTGCCGTTAATGTGTTACTTAGCTGTTGGCAGAGGTCTTGAAATAAAACATGCGAGTTTTAGAGCTTGTGAAAACAGACATATTTCATCCTCTTCAGTTATGAGAGAGATGACAGTCCATTCCGAACTGGAATGTGCTGCAGAATGTTTAACAAATACGTTGTGTGGATCCAGTAATTATGACAAAGTGAACAGAACATGTCAGCTTTTAACCGACACCCCTAACGATGAAGATTGTGCGAGCATCGGAGAGACGTCTGTAACAACAACTGTTATCAAAAAGGTATAACTATTGATGACTACTGTCGTTTTATCAACTTTTATGGTTCAAGTTACGATGTATCTGAACACACGGTGATAGTTTAGAAAAATACATCATTTAAATTGCTACAAACAGGAAGTGGAAATGTTTGTAACTCAATATTAAACATTTGTTGTTATTGTTAACTGATTTGACAAAGACAAAATAGGAAACCATTAGGTTTTTAGTCCACCACAGGTTACCATGCGGGGACTTATGGATTGCATTCCGTCCGTTTGTCGGTCTTTCTATCAGTCTCTCTGTTCTTGTGTGCTGTTACCACCTGTAACTCCGAGATGGGTGAAAGTTGGTGTTTGAAATATGTAACACTAATGAGACATTTTGGAAATATGATGCACGTCAAATGATGTAGAGAAAAAAATAGAGATGGCTGTATGGGGGTCATTTTTTGGTATATTTTCGTATTTCTTCATAATTTTATACGTTACCACTTGTATCTCCGAGATACGCGGATGCTGGCGTTTACAAGTTTTAACATTAATCAGACAATATGATGCACGTCAAGTTTTGTAGAAAAAAGAAGGCTAAATTTTTGTTTTAATTTTTTCATATCTTTAATACTTTTATATTTATTTATTTATTTGTGTTTAAGGTCACATATTTCTGAACAGTGGCTAATCATAACCACGGCAGTTTTACGGGTTGGGGAAGCCGGAGTACCCGGAGAGAACCGCCGAGTGACGGCGAGCAACTGTAAGCCCCCCAACATACTAACTCCACACAAGCAGGGTTAGCATTCGTTGAAGACAGGTGCACAACGCCACCGTGCCCCCAAGTGGGCAATGGGGGTGAAGTGTCTTGCCCAAGGAACAATGCAGTTGCCGCGGGTGGGATTCGAACTGAGGACCTCTCGGCTTGCAGCCTGCACCTCAACCTACTGAGTCACCGCGCACCCAATACTTTTATACCCTACCACCTCTATCTCCATGAGCGATAATTTGTCGACATATTAACGGATTTAGGATATGAGACGTTGTTAACAATGACTTGAACGAGTTCGAAAACGAAGAAGTTTTGGCATATTATACGGAGTTTTGGGCATTGATTAGTTAATTTCTGCGCATTCTTAGATCGTCAGCGTGTTAACTTAAAAAAATATTAACGGGTTCTGTCAATATTTGGTATGTGAGGCTTCCTTAACAATGTCTTAAACACTTTTCATAACCAGTTCGGTTCAATGATACCGAGTTGAGTATGGCACTTAACATTTGAACCCTGGTGGTATATTTCATGTCAGTCCAATGGCAGCAATTAGGAGAGTCCACTTGTATTATTTGGGGGTAGGCCAATTAATATTTTCAACGTGCAGCCGTGGGGCTGCACGTTGAAAATATTAAGTGGTCTACCCCACACATTCACTCAGCAGCCATCCTGCTTGAGGACATCATTACGTATCATGCGTTTGGGTCAGAAAAGCGGACGCTTGGGTTCAAAGGGCTAATTAGTTAACTATTGCACATTTGCAACCTGTTAGTGTGATAAGGCGAAGAAACAGATTTGGGTCATATTTGGAATTTGAGACTTTCTTGACAATGTCCTGAAGGAGTCAGAAAACGGTGACTTTTGAGCATACTGAGCAAAGTTATGGTCTCTAATTGGTTAATGTTTGCCTGTTTATAGTAGTTTAGAAGTTATGTCCCTTGAAATAAAAAAAGACTCCTGTAAGTGACCGATTATTTCCATACCTCTTGACCATCTCAAGTGCGATAAAAATGAAGGTCACGTTTGATTTCTTCTTCTGTACTTCAATTAGTTTGAGTTATGTCCCTTGAATTATGAAAAATCGTAACTCTAAGGTTTTTCTGTTTCAGTCAAATAATGTTTGCTTCAAGTGACTGATTTTCTTTTTCGGACTTCAGCGACATCTACACTATCATGGAATAGTGTATGCAGGTCAGTCTGCTGCTACACTAGATCACTTCCCCATCTGTAAGACCTCCCTTGGCTTACCGTATTCTTAGACAAAGGAGGCTGTTGGGGTTAAGGTTCAGTCAGGGAGATCATCGTGTACTTAGTGTGGTAATCTCTCCATGGATTCAATTCTATGGATGATTGGTTTAGGTTAACAATGCATAATCATGAGCCAGTGTTGACTGTATCCGATGTTCCACAGTCCAATATTAAAATGTAAATAACCATTGTTCCTAAACGGATGATGCTTATGAAACCACATATATGCCGGCCTGTGCATAATTATACGGTTTCAGTGCATATGTTACCGGAATGACCCAGTCATTTTTAAACCTATATGGCAATTTTCCATCTGTGTCTATATTTAGCTTAAAATAGCCTGGTCTGTTGATTTCAGGTTGGTCTTCCACAACCTGCAATACATTTTCTTATAATGACAAGCCTTACAGATGCGAAACAAATCTACACCGCATCACTAATGCGGAATTTGTTTTATATTTTTTTATCATATGATTCGTCCGTTTTGTTCACTTTAAAACATTTGATATCTTGTTTTCATATTAATCTGTGATAAATAAAGCCTTCCGTCAATTTCATTGGTCAATTTCAAAACTAGACAATTTGATTGGCTGAACAAAATACAACTGCCCACATTTTCATAATATGCATAATTAGAGTTGGGAGCTTCCATTGGCCAATTTCAAAACTGGACAGTTTGATTGGCTAAACAAAATACAACTGGGTGACATTTGCATAATTTCAGTAGGATTTAGGGTGGGTTATATTGTATTAATCCTTTACCTACAAGAAAAACGCTATTCATTTTTTTTTATATTTTAACTTTTTTCTTCCAAAACATAGGTTATAACCCCTCATTGGAACGAGCTCGAAGAGCTCGTTCCAATGAGGGTTCATAACCTATGTTTTGGAAGCAAAAAATGAAAATATTTAGTTATACGAGGATGTTTTTTCCAAGTGCCGTCTGCAACTCAAGTTAGGTGATAGGTTAACCAGTCATACTAAGTGGCTAATTTATTCGCGTGTGTGTCATATGATAAATAGAATATGAAATGAGTGTTTTTCTCACATAATATTTAGTGGCTCGCCCAAAAGGAAAATAAATTCTTAGACTCGTTTCATAAATATTATATGAGAAAAACACTCATTCCACATCCTCTATATATCACAACCTGTTAGTCAGAGATATTTTGATGCTGTGCTTTCAATCGTTCGGCAATCATCAGACATTAGTCCACAATTTGGTGACACTCCCAACTATGGGGGACTATTGTACATTTTTTACATACATTTTTATTTTCTCAACTTTTTTTCCAATTACATGGAGTGATGTTGCCTAATTTGATACAAAAAAACATGAAAAAAATACAAGCACATGTCCGGAAGAAGGGAGTAAACATATTCATAGGAGAAAAACTATATGGGCATTCTCTCTTTCTCTCCTCCCACCCCCCCTCCCCCCCCCCCCCACTCTCTCTCTCTCTCTCTCTCTCTCTCTCTCGCTCAGTAGCGGATAGTTTTCATTATCGTTATCATATAAACCTGTTTTTTTAATAACCACCCCCCCCCCCCCCCCCACGCAACCCAGAAAAAGAGCTTATTGCTGACTAAACAAATGGCGAATGTGCATATTACTTCATGATTTTGGTTCTGTCGCTGTGTTCGGGAGGAAGCATGTTAAGTAGTTAGTTAACCTAGCATAACATTTGCAATATATATCATTATCAAGAATTGTTTTTATACTAGCTGAATTGTATGGAACGACCTGAACATATGCTCTTTAATAACAACATGTAGCATTTACCCGCCGTTTCCATCCCTTGCAAGGCACGCTGATGCGAAATAATGTAAGAGCATTTGCTCTTACAGCGAAAGTGTTTTATGTTCGTGCCTCAGTGCAAGGGAAGGAGGCCGGAATGCTAGATGTTATAAGTAAAAAATATCTCTAACCGGTAAGAACTGTGCTGACGCAAGACCCCCCCCCCTCCCCACACCCTATGGCCACTCACCGGCATTTTCACATACACTCTCGCACACGTCTTTCTCACATCTTCTTATAAGTAAAAACCTATTTTCTCTCCTCCCTTCAGGTGCAACAATGAGTTCAGCATTCGGGTGAACAGTCACGCAGCTTAATGGTGACTCAGTATGGCATATGTCATATGACAGTCATGTTTAGAGTAACCAGCCCCACGGTTACCACACCGGGCCGTCAATAAAATCGGCAATTAATGATATGTGTAGTTATTATTTACAATTCTTTCAGTTCTGATCTGCTTTCGTTTGTCTGATCCGACCACTGTGCCTTAGCCCCTCCCACTCCCCTTCACCCTGAACCCGCAAGGGCGCTTCTCCGGTCCAGGATCATAACACACCGTACAAATGAAAAGTATAATGGCTGCTCTGTAAATTTGTAGGGCAGACCTCTGTAAATTTGTAGGGCAGACCTCTGTAAATTTGTAGGGCAGACCAGTCAATATCTCCGACTTGCAGCCCCAAAGCTGCACGCTAGAAATATTGACCGGTCCACTCTCCACCCTCAGTGATTATGGACATTTCTAGCTTATGCCATTCAGCGGACATGGAAGGAACCGTCAGGGTTCAAAGGGCCAATTGCACAAAGGAAGTCAATCGGAGGCGAATGATATAATTATGCTTACATTCAGTTTCGTTCGCAATGACAATATTTGTTCATGTATTTTTTTTTTTTTTTTTGTACAGAGCTTTGTCGAATCTATTCAAAATCGGAGATGGGGAATATGCAGTTTAGAGTGTTGGGTTTCAGCCGTGAGAAGTTTTTATGGAGTCTTGTGCTATTTTTATGAATTTTGCGAGTTTATAAGTTCGGTTAAAGTTTGTGCTGGAAAAGAGGCTTCGTAGTTTATACATACTTGGATGTCGCCAATAATAGGGTTTTATATATTCCTTGCGCAGATCTCTTAATTTTTCACAGATTAATACGAAATGGTATTCGTCACCAATGTCGGTTTTGCATAAGTTGCATTTTCTCTGGGATAATTCTATCCCCTTCCAGCTACCAGTCTCAATAGGGAGCCTATGATTCCTTAGTCTAAACTGTAAAAGAGGAGTTGCCAGAGATGGAGATAATTTCTGTGGATAGTTTTCAAATCCAAAATCTGTCTCTATTGCTCTATAAAATCGATATTTGTTTGATTTTTCGAGTGCTGCTCTCCATTCCTGTATGAATATATCTTTAAGTCTTTCTTTTATTAACAGGTCAAAGTATTTCGTATTACAAACATTCTGGTTAATCCAAATATCCCTCATACCCATGCTGTACAGTTGTGTGGAAATATATTTAATCCAGGGGCTAGAATGTCTGATCGCTGGCGATCGGCGTTGCACATGTTAACATTTGATTTTACTCTTAACATTTTTGAGAGGCAGAGGAAGATTTTATGAGATACACACACAAAAAATGAGACTCTGATACAGCATTATATTCATAATATAGTGGTGATACTAGATGTTTCTGACAATCTGATGTGTAATAACTTGATTAACCCTTACCTTTTAACTCGACGGCATCTGCCTACTTAATGTACAAACTGATCAGTTAAAAAAATGAAAAAATACTGTTCGTCTTTTCAGAAATGTCATCAAAAGCATGCCATGCCTCCCTCTATCGGAACGACCTCGACGCTTTATTTCCAATTGGGGGGGGGGGGGTGGAGTGGTGGGAGAGGGGCGTGGGGGATAACATGATATGCTTTAGTTGATTTTTTTTTTGAAAATGTTTTA
The DNA here is from genome assembly GCA_031216915.1 of Pictodentalium vernedei. Classification (NCBI taxonomy): domain Eukaryota; kingdom Metazoa; phylum Mollusca; class Scaphopoda; order Dentaliida; family Dentaliidae; genus Pictodentalium; species Pictodentalium vernedei. The sequence continues at coordinate 299,695,862 of CM062288.1, forward strand.
CCAAAAAATATTTAAAATAGGAGCTTGTGAAAGTGTGCCCTGTACAGAGGGTTAACTGGAAATTGCAGACTCCTAAAAAATGCTTGTTGTTTCTGCTGAAACTGTGTGCGACTTCTTTGAACTGTTGCGATCCCCAGATAAACGTATTGCGAGCGTGCATGTTCAACATTTCGAAAAGTCTGTTCGCTGTACCAGTATAACTGTGTTGTTCCTGCTTGAATGTTTCTAGTAATTCGGTTACAAAAGCATAAAAACAATGTTTTCCATAATTTTATATTTATCTCTTTGGGAAGTGTTTTTGTTACCTCTTTTCGTATTTAGAAACGTATACGGTTCTTCGTGAACGAGTTTCGAGAGCTTGTTATGTTCCTTTAATAGTAACGTAAACAAATCGTAATCAGACAAGCGCTTGTATCACGCAGTTGCAAGATACAGATTTTTGTATCGGGATCCCTTGATACACACTATATTCGGGTGATTACGGACCTCATACCAACTAATTGTAAGATAAAAAAATAATAAAATATATGGTGTGACAAAATAATATTTTCAACGTTTTGTGTTAAATCGTAACTTTTTACCCAACGAATCGGCCGCATCCGTTCGCGTAATTTACAAATTAATCAGTTGAAAAACATATAGTTTTCAAAACATTTCACTCAGACTATATCATGTGGCTCCCTCATTGGAACGAGCTCGTCGACCTTGTTCCAATGGGGATTACATGATATCGTTGTGCTGAAATTGTTTTTAAAAAAATTAAAACAAACAAAAAATTAAAATAATAAATTGTGACATCCTGTCAAGGGGTCATTGCTACCACTGGGATACAAATTATTATGGCGCACTATATATTTATTTTGCACTTTATCTCAGCAGAACTTACAGCCATGTAGCCCGGATATTCATTTTGTACTTCTAACACCTCGCTCTCTAATGTGTTCGATTGCCTGGGCTGGGGGGACTCCCTCAGTCTTGGTTCATACGCGGTTATTTCTCGTTCGTGATTGATGTGGAGTCTCAGAATAAGTCCAGAAGTGGACTGAGTTTGAGAGCCTTGTTTTTGAATCTCTTCGATTCATCGTTGGTTGTAAGATGGGTGCTATATATGTGGGGTGTCGATGAACGTAGATGATGACTTCATCAAATTAGCTAGAGAGCAAAGAGAGCATTTTCTCCTAGAAGTAAATGTTCTCGTGACTCGTCGACTCATCTCGTAAGAAAGGGTGCTGACCTCGGTTGTAAGGTAGGGGTGCCAAGCCAAGAGATCACTCGACTCAGAAAGAGAATGTTTTACTACATCGAGTTGGTACACATGTTGAGACCACCATTTTTAATTTTAGTAATTAAATTATAAATAAATCATCAACGTCATTTTTTGCCATGATGATATTTTATTATAGATCTATTATGCCCCAAACATGAAAAATGGAACACAGAACTGAAACACTGCTATAAACGTCAGTGGTTATAGTACAAGTAGGACAATGAATGAGAATTAAGTCATGTACAGAGCAAACACGACGCAATGCCATGATGTCACGATCTTCATTCATGAAAAATCAATTTATAACAGCTGAATGATTTTCAAAACAGACGCCATTGAATACTGTACCCAATCCATTCAATATGCGAACAATTCAAGAAAGGGTGGAATATTGTACAACAAATTGGTTATTACCGCCATGTGGGTTACCGAACAAACTTGCTGATATATACCCCGAGAAGAGGTCTTGGCTTCAATACATCATCTCGGAAACCCGCACATGTGGTGAAAAGCAATATATATGGTAAAATTTGCTTTAAAAAATATCAGCAGTCCTGAAATTTAAATATATGGTTCTGCCCTCATGATCACTCGGACATCTCTAACTTCGGTCTCTGTCATCGTTCTCTCTTCACGCTCTTTGGTTCGGTATCTGCGCTAGAGTTGAAGAACGTTTTTCAACATGTCTCTCACAGGCTTAAACCCAATGTCATCTGGACTTCGTTTGCTAAAAGTGTTGATATCTCAAGTCCTGTCGGTGTTTCCATACACTTGTTTTATTCCAGCCGTCTATTCAGTTCCGTTTTACTATATTGTAAAACACTCGTGCGCATTCGCGCACTCGTATTTGTACAATGTCCCCCACCTCTCATGAATTATGTCACGTAACCAGTCCAGTCAAGCGATTACTCTCTATCTAATTCATTCCATAATTTTTGGAAATGCAAAAACTGGGAAGTTATCAAGTGTTTTATTTCTAGTACTACGTTAACGAGCGAGACCTGCCCGACGCGCATTTGCGAAAGTTTCGTTATTTACAGTAGAAAATAATCTACAAAGGACACTAGGTTCCCATTGTGCCATTCAAACACAAACAAGCAAGCGTGTAATTTGTATAAATCCTCTGTATTCAATATATTGTCTTTGACAAATAAGGAGTCCGTATGAGCATCATATTTCGTGTTGATTTTGATTCTTATCGACCGTTTCTGTAATTTGTAGGGACGATTGCGTGCCTTCGATGAGCCCCTTATGAGAACTCCATAAAGCAAACGACTTTGTACCAATGAGAAACATAAAGTTTTATAGCTTTTTGTGCCAAGACTTTCTTTCTCATACTAAGGGCATAATTGGCATAATCGGCAAGAGCAACTTTCGAACAAATTCGTGCGTAATCTCTTTTGTTTCATATATTGTCTTGTCACCAAGATTAAAAAATGAGAGTAACTTCGCTGTCGTTTGTTGATGTCAATGTTTAATGCATTATTAAGTATATTACCCTTGTTTTCTGAATGTGCTTTTTCATAATAAATAGCCTTGCTTTGTTTTTATAGTCTTGTTAAACAGTCTACAGTATTTCTTTTTATAATTTCTGGTATTTAACTCCAAAAAAATCTTAGTTTTTTGGTGGAAAATTATTGTTGGCAGAAAATCTTTTTGTCATCCAAGGCCTTTGATTTTTAAATTTCTAATTTGGTGTAAGTATTTGAAATGGGAATGCTGTTTCAAAATCATTCGTATATACATTTATGAAAATTTCATAAGTTTCTTTGGGACAGTTTGTTACTATAACTGGCCAAGAGTAACACTGCGATAACAGCAGTTGGAAGTGTTCAATAGTAGTTGAATTGATTTTCATGGTCAGTGTCGGCATCGTTTTATTGGGTTCTCGCTATTTTTCTGTTCGGCATAAAATATACTAAAGTGGAGGGATGCGTCTGTCAGAATTATTCCCGATTTGAAAGAAATACAGATTACTACGACAGGTAATTGATCTCTGTTGTTGTATTCTGTCGAGTTGATGAGATGAGATCGGCTAGATCAAACTCGACGCCGCAGGCGTCGAGTTTCATATGGCCGATCCCATCTCGTCAGCGAGACGGGATACAACAACATAGATCAATTGACTGTTGTAGTAATTTGTTTATTGCATGACAATTAGTATTTTAAACTGATCACAACACCTGAAAAATGAAATGCAACAGGAATTATATTACCCAAATAACCAATAATAATTTATGGAATTGGGGAATCGTAAACGCGTAGTAATATCGAACGTTCGTTTCGAACATGGAACTTGAAAATAAAAACAAAGGAGACAAGACTTGAATTTCAATCGGAATCGGTATCGATAATACAGATTCTCCTACGTTTTGTTGAATTCGCATCTTGAAAATGGTTGCTAATTGTTGTTTTACAATTGTTCAGCACGGCATTTTCAAATAGACCTCGACTGGAATTTTGTCAACGGAGTTTAATGAGGAGGACAATCTATATTTGTCACTTAGCAACAGGAAGATGCAATATCAACACAAAATCGCGTTCAATTCGCTATAATATTGTAACCGATTCTCATTTCTCTTTTAATAGCATGTCGTGAAACGCGCAAACTGCGCAACAGTTTTTATTGAGTTCTGTAACTGGTCATAGAAAAGCAGAGTTTTCTCATTCGGGATTAATAAACAGCTCGAGATCGAACGCACGCATTACGGAATTCTCTGATGTATTTGTGGAATTTACCGATTTATTTATAGGTCACTTGTAGAAATAGTCTACTCACGTGCACCTCGTTTGAGACAGGCATGACAACGAGCTGGAAAACCTGACACTCTTCTTTTCCAGAGAGCTGGACTTGAATGGCAAACTACAGTGGTATTAAAGGGCTATTCGTGGTAGTCATTTAATAAACCATGGTATCGGTTTAGTATTTAATAATTGCTGATATCATTTGAAAAAAGTGGTCTATGAGTGTAGCAGAGTGACCTAATATTCTAGTTGGTTTGGTGACTGCAGGTTTAAATCCCGCACTGAACATCTGCTCAATGAACAAATCAGTTTTCGTGTGAGAAATTATTTTAATAGATCAATATTCAGGTCGCCCATAATTAATGATGCTTTCTTTTTTTTATTAAGATCATCGGTTAAATAATCGATTTTTGGTTGGAAAAGGTCAATATCCGCTTTAACCCTTTACCTAACATGAAAAGCAGGCGACACTTGAAAAAAAAAATTCTTGAATAACTAATTTTATTCATTTTTGTCTCAAAAACATAGGCTATGACCCCTCGTTGGAACGAGCTCGACGAGCTCGTTCCAACGAGGGGTCATAACCCATGTTTTTGAGACAAAAAATGAAAAAATAATGAAAATTAATTGGTGATTTTTGAGAATAGCGCTGGCCGGTTTTGGCCGTTACGTTGGGTAAAGGGTTAAGAGCCGTATTTGGTCTGTAAATTACACCGACGATTCCCGATGATTTTTTTATACTTTAATTCGAGAAACAGAGACTCGACGACGTGAGGTATGAAGATGGAAAGATCATGCCGAATACAAATGTGATGTCAGCTCTAACGAAAAGCCCAACACTACCACCACTAACACGTGATGTCAGCTCTAACGAAAAGCCCAACACTACCACCACTAACACGTCGATCATTGTCATTGCTTCTTGATTCTTTTTGTAATTGGTGATAAACTTCACGGACATTTGAATTATTCTCGGGGATTTGAAATATTTATGTGACTTCGATGACGTTTAATGTGTTCTGGACATTATTCAGTTCACATAGTGGGCCCCGATGGGCTTGAAAACTTGGACAGCTAATATGAGCTCTGAACGCGCCTCACTTTCAAGGAAGTGCTGAATTTCTACAATGTTGTGGTGGGGTGGGGGGGGGGGGAGGGGGAGATATCTTTTCGGACAACATGCAAATTTTATTATTTAATAAAAGACTAAATTCATACCGTGGATTAGTCTGGATCTCGCCCTGCTACTCTCCATGACCATAAAGCCGACTTCCAATGGCACTCCAGCAAATGCACAAAACAACAGTTATTGCAGTTAAAGGTACTGGCTTATAAGATACTACATTGTTGTTGACGAGTCTCAAAAAGAAATCAGGTGTAGATATAATGACACAAGAGCTGTTAATTGGTAAAATTCAATACAAAGATGCACAGCAAAACAGAAAATTAGAAAGATTGCGAAAAACTGTCAGGCAAACAGTTGTCTTGGTCTAGGTTGGAGGGATACTTTAATTGTCTCTGGGTCTTCAGATTATTAATAATAAGATTGTTAGCGACAAGTTTCCACTTCTGACACGTTAAACTATTGATAGTTGGAGTTATAATATCCAGAAGATTGGATAAATATAGAATATACCCATAGTAGCTTGGTGTACCAATGTTCACCACGAATGGTGAAGTGGTGTTAACCGCGAGCCTTTGGCACGCGGTTGACACTGCTTTACCACGAGTGGTGAACATTTGGTACACCTAGCTACTTTGGGTATATTTTATTTATTCCATGATCGTCAGATTATTAAGAGTTGCTATTATTTTTTCTCTATTTTACTGAGCACCAGACGAACATACGTGCGAATCTGTTTTTGTTTACACGAGCATCGGGGGGGGGGGGGGGGGGGGGTACTTTTATCGCCGACACGAAATGGAAAATGAAACGGGGCCTTTTTAATTTTAATAGCATAATAACATACCATTTCGAGTTAGGGCTGCTTCATTAACATGATACAATGCATGTTTGTTAATTTTGGGAGGTAAACTCATTCAAAAACGTAATAAATAATTAAATAATTGCCACTTTCAATTCACTCTTCGTGAGGTGACATGCGATAAATTTTGACAAGTTCGCATGCAGGTCGACGTCACCAAAGGTCAACTTGGATATAGTTCCACTGCAGGTGTAAATTTTAACTATTGAAATCTCATTGCTGGCGTGTTCACCACGGTCGGTGTGTAAAGCTAAAAAGTATGTCATAGGCTTTTCGTATATAGTAGAATAGGGAATCATGGTACAAATAGAGGATATCTAAGCTGTATGACGAATGGGCTTTTGCAGATAGTCAGTAATTAATTTATTAAAATTAATGTGAACATTGGAAGAAAAACTCTGTTCGTGAATTATAATCACGCTTGTCTGAGACAAATGTTTATCATATGATTGCCATAAATAAATGGAATGTTCACGCAACCGACTGTTTATAAACCTCACAATATTGGCTATTTATTAACCCTTTACCCAACGCAGACGATATCAAAATTTATTATTTTAAATATCATTTATTCAAATTTTTCCAACAATTTCAACAAAACCATATCATGTGACCCCTCGTTGGAACGAGCTCGACGAGCTCGTTCCAACGAGGGGTCACATGATATGGTTTTGTAGAATTTTTTTGAAAAATAATATTTTTTTCAACTGCTGAATTTGCATATTACGCGGGCGGATGCGGGCGATTCGTTGGGTAAAGGGTTAATGTCATTTGTCACGAAAATGAGAACGCATAACATTGTTGCCCAAGATATTTACACGAAACACATAAAAAATGTTGTCGTGACATCTTTTAAACCTTTGCCAGTGGTTTCTTAATTTTTGGCACTCAGCTATTCACGATACGTTTGGTATGCGGAGTCATTATAATTCTCATGGTTAGCCAGCAATAATTTTAGCCAGTGTGGTTATCAAATATTCTTCTCTGGTCAGTTTCCAAGCAGGATTTATCTCCCTTGAATACGTAGACAGCCTGACATTGATGGCAACATCCCAAACTAGGCCTTTCTCGTCATGGTGACAATTCACGATTTTTTTTTCTTGACATTATGACAATGATTCATAGAAATAGTTCTCACAATGTCGTTTTACAAAAATCAATACCACATACTGTTAGCGTCATCGATAATACAGGGGATAGCGAGTTGCAGAGACATTTCTTTTCGCACCTTTTCGCCAAGCCTATTCTATTCTGTTACCACTCTGTACAGATTCATACAATAAAGTGTTTTTGCATTGAAATCACGTGGTCTTCTTGATAGCTTAAATCAAGAAGAGATCTAAGGAGAAGCGGGGTGATTCATAATTGCCCGAAGATGATATAACTTTGCCCGTAGATTCTAAACACGAATATCTTCATATTTCAGCAAACTATTCAGTCTGTAATTGTCAACGACAATCGGCAGATGTCAATGTATAAGGCGTAACAAATTGCTACGGCTCTTACCACGTTATTGTGATTGCCTGGCTAATTTCGAAGGATTGTCAGTATCAGACACCATTAAACAAACATCCATCCGCGAGTGTTTTCTAGCTATGCTGAGGTCTTTGAACAAGTCAGTTGTTGGTCTGTCACACTCTGCCCAACCACTGGGCCTCGACACAATTTTCCTTTTGAAACCAATCCACCCCTCCACAAAATTAAACAAAATTAATGAAGCTGGCAGTACACATTTTGCGGTTAACAATACGTCCCCTGAGTTCCAATGTGTTCAATGTGCCTACCCGCACATAGAACACATTGGCACTCAGAGGACGAATAGAAGCTCACAAGTCATGATTCTCTTACCGAATATTAATCACAAAGTAAGAAAACAAAGAGATTGTTCGATAGGTATGAAAGATCGTATCACGTGACAAGGCTTGTTATAATGGTATGACTGTACTACATATTTGAATTAGAGTTACCCGCCTTGAGAAATTGCGCGCGGAAATTATTCAATCCTTAAATCTAAGTAGCCTTCGGAAAATATATTCTTTCAGTAAACGGTTGAAGCATTCTGCTGACTTCTTGCATCATTGTTGAATATTCCAGATAAATAAAGAGGGTTATTTGATGACTTTTTGACCAATAAAATACAATTATATATTCGTGTGTTTTTGTTGGTAATTCTTTGAAAAATATATGAATGTGGCCGATACTTGCCTTTCTGGCAGTTTGTGTCTCTCTTATTTATAGCATGTAGCATGAACCCCCGTTTTCGGGCAGAAAAAAGTCTGAAGGGCTATACTTTACAAAGATATTTTAATGCCAGAATTAAAGTGATGCGATCATATTTGTTTTCGACTGAACCTTATTCTGGTCGCCTATGGGAAAATATTTGGCACTGTGATACCTAATGTTATCTCACAATACGGCAAATAGGAGAATGGAGACCACCATGAAGGCATTTGAACATTCTGGTTTCTTTTTCAATTTCAGCTCGTTCCATCAAAATGCATCCATGGTGGGACATGGAAAGTGAATGAATCACATTGTGAGGGGTGTGACTTTGGTTTTACAGGGACATACTGTGAGAGACATATCATTGGTAAGTTTATCTCTATTCCAAGCTAGTAGTAATTGAATACACACTGACTGACTGTCTATTTCTGAGGAGGACATTCTTTTACCATTCAGCATACCTGATATAATGCTTAGAGGCACAACAGGAGCAACATGTCTCATTGCTCCTTTGCTCGGTTGCTGAACTTCTATACGTTGATGCATAATAATACTGTTCTGCCATTTTGTACCGACGATTGTCGTCGCCTCCGTAGCTCACCTGATGGGAAAGTAGAGACAAAGACAAATTCCAACCCAGAAATTCGTCATAAAATGTAAGGAATTCTATAATAAACTGATGAAAACATACGAGACAATTTAACTGGTAGAGTGTAGCGTGCCCATATTTGCACTTTAATATGAAGTGCAAGTGCAGCAAAGTGTAGACTTCATTTCCTGTAGATGTGCCTTGTATTAACGTTGAGGTGAAATGTAATAATTCTGTATGTTTTGTCTTGTTACATTTGATGTGAGAGCACCCAAAGGCATTATTTCATAAATTGTAACAAGGCAAATACATGTGAACAAATTGTGTTGACCAAAAAGTAATCATCACTCTACCAGTTGCCTCTAAGGATCTAGGTAATTTCCAGACTCTTTACTTCACAACAACTTGTCGAACAGCTTAGCCGTATTTTCTAGCGAAGTGTTGGTACCCTCTAGAGGGAGCCAAGGGCTAAGGCTTCATTAGAGTCAAATGCTAAGAAGATGATCTGATTTTTGTCCGCAAGTACCTGTTCGCAAACTTCGAAGTTTATCAAAGATGGATACAGCGTGTTGATGGTCAACAGTTCGCAATGAATGGTATAAAAGAAAAAGATAAAAGTGCAGTACCGACTCGTTGATCTCCAATCTCCTTGGTAGACTAGTAGCGTTTGCCTGCTAATTTTTGTTCTCTAGATATTTGAAAGTGTGGAACAAATGTTAACACTTTCCGGGTGAATACGAAAATTATTCCACCAGTGGGAATGAATATAACATATTTTCACGAGTTCCGAAGCTACAGAGGAACAACATAATGAACTTTTGTTTATTCTCGCGAAGCTTATGAGCTTATAAGCGCTTGATATTTTTTTTCTGGCGGCATTTAGAATAAAAAAAGTTGATTGTGCTGCTTATCCCTCAAAATCTACATGGAATCTTCCATTTCAGTTTAGTGGAATGAATTTGGGGAGTCCATATTCAGTATTTGAGGTCAGTCATCTAATATTTTGAACGTATAGCCTAAGAGCCTGCAGGTCCATAAATTGATTGGTAAGTTCTACAATTCAAAAAAAAAATCGAACGTATGATGATTGTGCGCAGGAAATACACAGAACGGCACACGCGTGTGAATGGATTAATCGATATGGCACGAATGCCAGCGTGGAAGGATAGAACGAGAGACTACGATGGCACAAGTTCTTATCCTTCCACGATGGCGAAAGTACTCTGTTTATTACACACCTTCACGTCTTTTATTATTAGATGGACACTGAGCAATTCATTTGACAACATCCAGAACACATTTTATCGCCAACCAAATCTGCGAAGTGAACCCGTGTTACTATTTCGCCCACCCCCCATATCCGTGTTCCAATGTGTTCTATGTGCCCAATGGCACATAGAACACATTGCAACTCGGGGGATGATTTTCAGCTATCACTAGCGATTCACTCGGTTTAGTGTTGCTGTAGATGTTGATTACATAGAACAGCGTGTAATAAATGGGACTTTCTGGTTGAATGAGTAGAAAATAAACTGATTTGTGTACAATGCTACGATAAGACCACAGTTTAATAAATTCTTTGATTTACGAAAATCCTTCATGCCGATAGACGCAAACAGCGTTAATTATTAACTAAATTATATGCAGACAAGCATCCACCCCCATCATTTAATTTCTAAAATAACATGAGCTGCAAATTAGGGCACGCGCTTCGAGATTCGATCCGGTTCGAATATCAGTTTGGTATTCGGTTCGATTCGAAATTGGCTTCACGATTCGTTTCCCTTCGAATCATTTCGCTGGTATATAGCTTGGTATCAGTCATATTCGCCGTCTCATTACTCAGGTGGAAACTGTACATATGTAATGTTTCAAACAGGGTCGGAGTGGAATTTCTGCTGGATTAACATAAACAGCGTCTGTCACCACCGATGCTAATTCCAGTCTCAACAGTCACTATCAATATTGTAAGCAAATATAAAGTCTTCAACAAACTTCCACGATGAGCTATAGCAAGAGGCTAGTCCTGTGCAGCACCTACTACAGGCAATTCTCGCACTAGTTTTAATTAATTAATTAATTAATTAATTAATTAATTAATTAATTAATTAATTAATTAATTAATTAATTAATTAATTTACTGAAGTTTAACTACACTTTCGTTTCGACAGCCAAGGTCATCTCGTGTCGGACAGTTTTAAGGTTGGAGGAAGTTGATTACCCGGAGAGAACCCCCGAGCAATGGCGAGAAACTGTCAGACTCCCCAACGTACTAACTCCACACAAGCAGGGCTAGTATTGGTTGAAGACAGGTGCACCATCGACCTGCATTACGCTTTAGTACACAGCGCAACCGTGGCCCCACGTGGGCCGTCGGGGTGAAGTGCCTTGCCCAAGAGCACAACTCAGTTTCTCCTGGCGGGGATCGAACTGGACCTCTCGGTTTGAACGATACTGATATTCGCATCGCAGATTTATGCCCAAAAATCTTCTTGTATTGAGGAAGGCGGTGGGCGTGGCCGCCTTTTCCTGTAAAAGTGAGAAGAATGCCACACTACATGATGCCCATTGTAACTCACGAGCGTGACCTACTTGTGCTATAATTTTAGGTCTCTTTGTACCACTTACAAAATACAACTATAAAACGATAGTCGCAAAAGGTATTTTGAATGCCTGAGTATTTGTGTTTTTTGCTCCAGAAACACACCCTATGGCCATCGTTGGAGAGAGCTCATCGACCTTGTTGCAATGAGTGTCATAAGCTATGCTTTGAATATATTATTATGAGGACTATTCAACTATGATTTTAGTGAAAAACATTGTTGCATTGTCGGCTACAAAAACGACGACAAACTATAATGTTAACTATCTTTTACAGGCTGTGCTGAGGGGCGGAGTCTTGGTTACTCAGGAACACATCTGACTTTAATTCAACCAATCGATGCTCAGAATCCATTTTCTGTCAGATGCAACTTCGGTATCGGTTCGACCATCATTGAACAACGGGGTTCTTACACCAAATGTGGATCATTTGAAAACTTTAACCGTACTTGGGCTGATTATAAATATGGATTTGGAAACGTCGACTGCGAATATTTCATCGGCCTGGAGAACATGCGCCTGCTGACGTCACAAACACGACCACGCCTCAAAGTACATATGTATGGGGATTCTGGCGCTGCTCACATGAATTACTGGAAATTTTATATCGACAGTGAAGAAGAAGGCTACTCCATGCATTACGATAGTTTCTCTACATCCAGCAAATATTCGGGAGGTGATGGCTTCTCAATGGGTACTCCGAATACTACTGTAAGAAACTCCCCGTTTTGCACCCCTGACAAAGACTGTGGATCGTGTGCGCGTACTTCGGCATCTGGTTGGTGGTTCAATACAGCGTGTTCCGAAATAAATCTGCACGTTCCCTTGGGAGATAATTTATTTTTGTACTGGCCTACGAATGATACATGGAAAACGGAAAGAGTTGCCTGCACTCTGGCTCTTTTTATTTGATATGGAAAATGCTTGTCAAAGCGAAAATGTGACGCTAAATGTGAGAACGAAGGCTAAATAGTTCAAGAATCATGGATAATTTAGCCTTTAATCCTACAGGGCTACAAGTACAAGGTAGAATCAAAAATCAAAAACATGTAAATACTATAAAAATGCAACCAATGAGATCTCGTCAATAGACGTGACTTTCTCTACATGCCACGTACGTATTCAGGATTCTATAATAGTGGGTGCCCTTGTCAGCTATTGTTATTTTTTTGAGGGGGGACCATAATATTTGGAAAGCCGTCGTGGGGTGGAGGTGCTGCCCCCCCCCCCCCCATCCCTCACTATTGCACTTCGGTTTTTACCCTCTCCTCCCAACTTCATGAAGGGAAGTGGGAGGAGGCGTAAAGACCGCATAGTCCCATTTATGACTAGCCCTCCTCCCACCCCCCCCCCCCACCCCGAAAAAAGTTGTTGCACAATTCAGTGCTCTAGAAGCCAATCTGAGATCTGATGCATTTGTAGCCTGTATTGACCTGTATTGTACACCATTTTAGGCTTTTATGTTATGTCAAAGTTGAATTTGGCCAAAGTGGGTTTTTTTTTGGGGGGGGGGGAGGAGGAGTGTGGGGGAAGTCAACATTTTATGTAACCAATCCCCCAACCCGATCCCGTTATAGGAACACCATCGAGGCTTGATACAACTTTCTTGATCAACACATAGTGGTGACGAAAAATTTATCTTACCATCTCGGAAACCCACTTAGTGGCAATAACCAATTTACCTTACAATATTCCACCCTCCCTTTCTTGACTTGTTCGCATGTATTTTGACAACAATGCAACATCTATGAATTGCTTTTTGTATGAATGAAAATCGTGATGACGTCATGATATTATGTTCTTGAGCAGTGTATGTCATAATTCCAATTCAGTGTTGTATTTGTACTAGAACCGCCGAAGGTTATCGTAGTGTTACAGTTGTGCCTTTCTTTTATTTTTACAGCTTTAACTCACGGTAGACTCATATAAAAATATCATAATAGTAAGAAGTGATCTAATCTGATATATTTTGTTGAGTTGGTGATTTATTTGTCATCTAATTATTTCTTATCAAAACGGCTACCGCTACATGTGTATTCAGTTTTCTATTAGTGCGGGTAAAAACGTCCTCTTTCTGAATCGACTGCTCGCACGTGCTCGCAGAAGTTACTGTGGCTGATTCATACATTACGTGGAGAGTGTATTATCACTAAATCACCCACAGAGTGGAGATTACACCCAAGCAATAATTGCAAATTTGTTGCAAAGTATAACAAGTACAAGCAAAGTTGCAACCAATGGACCTCCGGGTTATACCCGGAGGTCCATTGGTTGAAACATTGCTTGTGTTTTTTGTCCACATGTTCAAAATTTGAAAGTGATACTTTGGGTGATAACTCCACCCTCCGGGTGATTTCGTTGCAATCCACTCTCCACGTACTGTACATATTATCACTACAGTGAAGTGATCTGGGTCGCAGTATCACGTCGAGTTGAGGGGATCAGATCGCTGGATGAAACGAGCTGCCGCAGGCAACGAATTTGATCTGATGGTCTGACTCCTCAACGAGACCGGTTCACTGTAGCGACAAAAGGTTTATTATATGACTTATAGTTCAACATCGCATGCCAACGCTAGCATCAACAATCCGCCCCCCCCCCCCCCGACCTTTTGGGAGTAAATTGGATCGAAGTAAACAAGAACTATTTTTATTTGTACTTATTTTTGTAACAGGCGCACCCATCCGGAGAATCCCTCGATGCACATGAATACGATAAAAAAACATCATGAAAAAAACCTGGTCCGCCATTCGAACGCACCCATTTCAGCTCGGAGTAAAGTACTATCTGCGACGGGAACAGCTAATTGTGCGAATTCGAACGCATCTGCAAAATAGTCCTTCATGCTATAGTGATACGGAATCGGATTCCACACTCAGGATTTTCCGGGGACCATGAAAAGATCATCAAACAGTAGTGATATTTAGCGATTAAATTAGATCGTCATATAATACAAATTTGTATCAGTCTGGACGTTTTAGTTTATATCGAGGGAAATCGATTCATTGTAAGATAATTGTACTTTTTTATTCAGGCTTCAGTCATCAATTAACTACATTCAGCTCATTATCGGCGATGCATTACATTTTGCTCAACAGTAGCTAGATGAGAGGTGGGGACACTGAACTATAAGTGATGGTGTGTCTCATTCACTTATCAGTTAGTTAACTACATTCAGTTTTCTGTGGGAATTTGATTATACGGTGGGGTGTCTCATTCAGTCATCAGTTAGTTAACTACATTCAGTTTTCTGTGGGAATTTGATTATACGGTGGGGCGTCTCATTCAGTCATCAGTTAGTTAACTGCATTCAGTTTTCTGTGGGAATTTGATTACATTTTGCTCAACAGTAGCTAGATGAGAAGTGGAGACACTGAAATATAAGCGATGGGGTGTCTCATTCAGTCATCAGTCAGTTAACTACATTCAGTTTTCTGTGGGAATTTGATTATACGATGGGATATCTCATTCAGTCATCAGTTAGTTAACTGCATTCAGTTTTCTGTGGGAATTTGATTACATTTTGCTCGACGATACATATACAGAACCACACATACGTTTGAATGGGTTAAGAATTATCGCACGAGATTGCTTTAGCCCAGGATATCTCGAGAGTCCAATGCTGTCGTGATATCGTGGGCCAAAACAATTTCGTGCGATAATTCTTACCCTATTCAAATGTATGTGTGGTTCTGTATATATCACACACCTCCCATGTAACCAGTCTATATGAAATTGAAGTAAAAGCACTTTCCAACTGGACAGATTCCACGTTTCCTTCATTGTCAACAAGACATCACTGTAAGGTGGTGGGGTACCAACCCTAATTTGCAGTTTAATTTTTATGGCATTCAATTAGTCGAAGCTATTTGAAATCGATACTATCACGATGATCGAACTTCAAACACCGATCAAACTGCGGGGAATAACACAACAACAAGTTTTCAAAATAGCTAATAAGTTTAGCACACTCCATAATTATATATATGGCCAGTTGTGGAAAGTATTTGACAAGGAACAAGCAGTCAGAATGTTATTTTTATTTTGTAAATGTTTTACTCGAATCTGATTGTTTAAATATCCCGTGTAAACAAATCTAAATGAGGAACTTCGAATTTCCAAGCGATCTGGACTTCAGTGCATTCGACCAATGATTGGCGTGATATATTTAGACGGGTTTCTTCCCTGTTTACGTTGGAAACGAAATCGAACATGTCTTGTATGACCACATGTGCGAGGGAACTTGATTTTTATCGTACAGGCAGAACAGTGGAAAACCCTTGTTTTACATTTATTGGTGTGTGATAATTATAAACACTCTCAAACAGGGTCGATGAGAGACTTTGAAAGTCGGGAAATGTCCTTGACTTATATAATCATGAAAATCTGCTTTCGATAAAATTATTTTCCTTTAACCCTTTACCCAACGTAACGGTCAAAACCGGCCAGCGCTATTCTCAAAAATCGACAATTAATTTTAATTATTTTTTCATTTTTTGTCTCAAAAACATAGGTTATTACCCCTCGTTGGAACGAGCTCGTCGAGCTCGTTCCAATGAGGGGTCATAACCTATGTTTTTGAGACAAAAATGAAAAATATTAGTTGTTCAAGAATTTTTGTTGCAAGTGTCGTCTGCTTTTCATATTAGGTAAAGGGTTAAATTATTGGGACCAGTTAAGAAGCAAGTAATTGTTGATAAAACACCAATCACAACTGTAGAAAACAAAGTCAAGCTTCTTGTTGTTACTTTTAATAAACAAAGCAAAAACAGACAGCTCTCTTCGTTTTGTTTTTTTTTTCTGGTGGCGTGTAGGGAAAGAAATAGCTGTCCTTGCTGTTTAACCTTCGCAGGCTTCACGGAATCCTCCATGCCAATACAATGGAAAAATTGGAAAAATCCGTATTTAGTATTTCAGATGGACCATCTAATGTTGTGAATTTATACTACGAATACCTATTCTACTATGTATAAAAAAGGCCTATGACATAAATTTGAGCTTTACTCGCCATCCGCGGTGAACACGCCAGCAATGGGATTTCAGTAGTTAAAATGTACGCCGACAGAGGAACTGCATCCATGTTGACCTTTAGTGACCTCGCCTTGAAAGCAAACTTGTCTAAATTTATCAATCGTCGCCTCGGGAAGAGCGAAATGAAATCGACAATTATTGATTACGTTTTTCAAATAAGTTTACCTCATAAGATACCAAAAATTAACAAACATACGTTGTCTCGTGTCAATAAAGCATCTATAACTCGAAATAATATGTTATTATGTTATTAAAATGAAAACAAGCCCCGTAAACAAATATCATTGCACGTTAAAGACGCCTTCTCACGTCGTTAAGACATCATGTCATATTAAAAATGTTGTTTTGATGTATCATTATAAGACCATTTTATCACAACATCAGTTAATTATAATAGTTTGTATTATATACTTTATAAATAACCACATCTCTATTGGCTGGATTTTATATGTGTGAAAGGTACTCAAACATTCATGTACACTGATTTTTCAGTGAATATCAATTTTCTAAATATAGCGTTTAGAAATTCCCTCTCTAGTTCTATTTCAATCGACGTAATCTCTATAATATTGTTTATTCTCATGTTATTCTGCGGATGATAACTATTTTCTTGTAAAATAAAAGTATATCTCGTTGATATAATTGAACTTTTAATTGACAAATAGAAGACTGTTTCTTTTTAGGATGGTGTATATAACAAAACAGCTATGGACTTTTGTGGTGGTAAATATGATGCGATATGAACCCAACGCCTAGGTCAATATCAGTTTTTTAGGTTCAGATCACATCATACTCACCCCCACAAAAGTCCATAATTGTGTAATACTGGTGTGAAAATTGCAACATAACACCTTTTTTTTTGTTTTAAAATATGTATTAAATGTTTAATATTTGTACTCTAGTTGTAAGTAATTGTGCCAATTTTTACTCATAAAAGAGTTCTTGACCTTCTGCGTAACAAACTGTTCGCATCCGCCATCGTCGTAATTTACAAATTAATCAATTGAAAAATAAAAAAAATATTTAAAAAAAATCAACAAAAACATACCATATGACCCCTCGTTGGAACGAGCTCTCCGAGCTCATTCTAATGAGGGGTCACATGATAGTTTGTTGTTGAAATGTTTTGAAACAAAAAAAAAAAAAACAATAATTAAAATAATAAACTTTGATATCCTGTACGTTGGGTAAAGGGTTAATTCCTCAATCTAATCATGCTTGTTAATTCAGGCCAATGGCCATATATTGTATGACAATTATACAAAATGTCTTTTCTTCACTTATAATAGCATTAACCTATTCTAATGGGCAGTGTTATGAGCTACAATTATTTGTGGCGGGTGAATAAGTGATTTGTTTTCTGGAGTTTATCCAACAACGTTTTCTCATTATTCCTGGAAGAAGCATTTGACCTCAGATTTGTATTTATTTATTTATTTATTTATTTATTTATTTTTGTTTTATTTATTTATTGTTGCTTCGCGCCCAATCAACCCATTCAGTAGCTTGTATCTTAGTTGAGAGAATGCTGATTCCAAAACAGTCCAGATTTGAACTGGAATCTCTCGGGCGCTTTTGTACATATATTTCCACACCTGAAATAGATATGAGACGTTCGCCATTTGCTCGAGACATTTTCTTCTGAATGTGCACACATTCCTGCCTTACCCGATCGAACTGGAAACTATGCAAAAAGAGTGATGAATAATTAATCGCAACAAGCGATTACAGTAATTGTATTTGTCAAATAAACCAGCATTACTTTTTTGTTTTTTTATGTAGACTATAACATTATTGCCAAAACAATGGCGAAAGGTTAGAATAAACGATGATCGAGTACTTGTTAATGCGGGTGGCGATCGGGACAACACAAAATTACCAGAGAGGTAGATTATAATTGCCTGAAGACAAGCAAAGACAACATGCTGGAACTAAGACGCCAGAGAGAGATTATATTTGTCAATGACGGCCGTGAACCAGTTCAATATCCAATAATACTTAAGTGGCAAATGTATACCTGCCTAAAGACAACGTAGTCCAACACATCACCCAGTGCGGCTGTGGACTGGGTCTCGGTGGCTCTCTTGGCTCCTTTTCCGCACTCTAAAATCAGTTGGGTTAAAATCAACCCAAATTAACTGGATTGAGAGAATTTTAACCCCAATGGGTTCATATTCACTCAAACCAGTTGATTTGGGCTAATTGTTAACTTAACTGATGTTAGAATGCATTCTTCATTCACTTTTCAGCGAGTGGGCGCTGGAGAGTACCATTGTTCTGCAAATAGGATCGCAAGGTGTTTAGGAATTCACATCGTTCCTGCGCTCATTGGGCGCGCTAAAACGATTTATCTGCTGGAATTTCTTGGGAGATGACAAAAATTTTTGTACAAATGTTTTCATATGACGCAACAGATCTGATGTTTTCAGGACAATACAGCCTTACACATGTTTTTCGTTTTCAACGTTTCCTCAAATTCATGCGTTATATTCATCAAACATCAAATCAAGAACATAGTGACTAACAACATTATAAATTAATAAATCTAGATTGTTTGTGCTATTTATATTTGGTGACTCTTTATTGCTGAGGATTGGGGTGATTTGGAAATTTAATATAGAAGTTATTGCTAGCAAGGAATCTATTTGGAGACGTTGTACTGCCACCTTCCCTCCCCTTTAATTTTAAATTCATTTTATACATGCTTGTGTAGAAAACATCATTCCCTTGACACATTTTTGCCCATTTATTTTGGAGGTAGAAAATTTGGAAGATAACTGAATTTCCAACTCACAGAATGTCCATCTTCCACCTCCATTTTCATCTCAGGTATTAGTCAGAATTGCCTCACAAAGCACATCGCTTTTGAATCATCAATATCCATATATTACATGCTTCTGCTAATAATATAAGGAAATAGCGAAAATATAGATCTCGAATTTTACACCAAGAAGAACATCTAAACTCTTAACGTCTCCTCCGTGACTTGATCCTTGGTCCGAAAATAACAGTACCACGCTATATGATATCGGAGAGTACTTGACGCCACTGACTAAGGCGCATGTTATATATGATATTCTATCCTCTAATATTAGAAGAAGTGGACTTATTTCTTTTTAAATTTTGAAGATTAGAGTTCTCATCAGGATCACATGTGGAGTATGCAGTCTCATGAAACAAAAACTAAACCCAAGTGGCGGAAGTGTCACCAGATAATAGCGTCATTTACTTTATTTGTCTGCGTACCGATTTGGTAATACACCCCCAATCAAAACTCAGAAATCGCCGTTCAAACCCTATTATTTTCATTTCTTTCACCAACACGTCTACACAAAACCTCCCACCTCAACATTCTCATAATTTATGAACCGCTGCATCAAGAGGCAGGGACGCTAAAATGGGATAACACAATTTGGAGTCATGGAATAATATTTTTTCTAATACTTGTTAGGTTAGGAGTTAAACATTTAACAATAAACAGTACGTTCCTCACACTGTAATACTTCATAGCTGCAAGCTACCCACCAAGGTCATGATAATTTTGCTGCTGAAGTTCCATATTGAGTACGGATACAAATTTTAATGTCCTGTGCTGTAAGTCCGTACAGAGCACGGGGATACCACGTCCAATGGAAGTATACCATAGAACATTGTTATTCTCACTATGAGGCACGCATTGCAATAAAAGTGAGCGACAGACGATATGACTTTATCCTTCTGTTCCATTATTGTCCGCTATTTTACGGAACACCCCAAATAAGGCAACTACACACTAAATGCCACAGAACGGCAAAACTAAAAACAATTATATAAAACGGCCTCTTGGGCCACATTTGGACTCCATGCTTAGTTGCCAATCACAGTTGGCCTTTGATGCTTTGGAAACGCAAATATGACGAGAACAATTAGAGTTACCTTTCGTGATGTTCTCCAAACGCCTGAATGACTCGAAAAAAGTCAGTCCAAAAGGAGCTAACTTCAGGTGTAAGATACTGGGACCAAGTCTTTTACCACCTGTAGTTAGCCCTTTTTGGGCTGACGTTTTTGGAGTCAAACGGCTTTAATAATATGTTTGGAGTTTGGGTGTTGGGTGTTTTTTTTTAATTTTTCTGTTCAACCCATTTCCATCAAATATTGTTCAGCACAATATATTACCATATTGCGCAGCAGCGACGTGGTTAATCATTGCCTAAAATTGACATCAAACAGTTCATCACTTATCTATCACCAGGATTACATACTATACAATTTCGCAGCGCACTCAAAACATGCGGAAATTACATACATTCGGTACATAATTATGAAAACCCGCTGGCAATGGTTCTAGGGTTGCATAAACGTGTTGCACGAATGACTCTGAGTTCACCGCTATATTAGATTTAATTAGATTAAATTGTCTAAGGTTGGACTGATAAATATAATTATTATACCCTTGGCACAACTGGAATAAAAATAAACTATTGAATTAATATAACTCCACTGGAATATTTCATTACCCACACAAACACTGACGCGAGAGAGGGTGGGGGGGGGGGGCGTTTTCATTCACCCCGTACGTTTACAACACAGATAATCCAATTCCTGTAAAAATGCTGGAATATGTCTTTAGATTTTCTTCGTTGAAATGTTTGTTTATCACAACTGAGGCTAATACTGTAAAACTTTTACAATAGTATTTTCTAGAATTGTATTTTCTAGTTATAACTTCAACAGTGCTTAAAATAACTTTTGTTCTTTGCGTAGCAAAATGCTACAAATTTCCAAAAAGTGAATAGCATTTTGTAAAAATTACATAGCTATTTTTGTATACCAAAGTTATGTTATGCTGTTTTGTATTGAATTCTTCTAAGTAGATAAAATAGTTTTCATCCATTTCTGGGCATTTCCAAAATTTCCACATGAAACATTTTTCTTTCAACTGAACTGAGTTTAAGGGTTGTATGAACTTGGATATTTTCAAATAGCGTCTTGGTTGTTCAATAGAGTTCTCAAAATAAAAGTTGGGATTTTTAATTTGATGGGCCTTGAGTTATTTTTAATGGACATTTTATGCAAAATGTTGTAAAATAAGGAAGAATTTAAACCAATAGAATTCATCTTACATATGAAGTTGCTAATGATGCTTGATGGAGAGTTAATCTGAGTTATGCCTGGAATGTTCCACAATCAGAGGTAAAGCATCAGTGAACTAGTTTTCAAATTTGTTTGCAAATTTTCATTTACATTTTGCGATAAAAGATAATCAACTGCAGCCTATTAGGCTGCAGTTGATTATCTTGTATCGCAAAATGCTATACATTTTTGAACACTGTGTAGCTTTTTTGCAAGTTTTGTATAGCAAAAAGCGACGCGACACGGCTTATTTTGAGCCCTGAACTTCAAATGGGTTGAAATGAACCATTAGCATTTTCAAAGATCTGGCAATTTGCCAAATGGCAAATTGTCATATTTTTTTATAATACTAATGATCCATTTTAGTCAGTTATATTCAATGTAGAAAATACAATTCTAGAGAATACAATCGGAAACGTTTTACAATATCGGCTCCTGATCCCATAATGCTCATGAGAATTTTTGTTGTTGTTTTCCACGCAACGTTTCGAACATACATGCACTAATTCATAACGAATATCGTATTTTAGGATATTATAGCAATATAAGTTAGCACACGGAAGGCTTTCTACTTTCGATTTTTGACAGTGCCGCTGAAATGAAACCATCACCACAATAGGCCTCTATACCCAGGCAGAAGAGTTGATCAGGAATCCTCCCCGATTGTTTCGTCTATCATTGTAAAATATGGTGTGAAGATTTCTTTATTTCAACTCCCGTTAGTAAGAACTGTTTTTATCCTGTCCGATTAAAAAGAGCAGGGGTGTTGCTTCAGAAACCACAAGAGAAAATGCTGGCACGTATAGAAGCTTTTAGATTTGCAGATCGCGCAATTTTCTTCGTTGAAACGTTCGTTTGCCACAGCATAATGCTCCTGAGAACGTTTTTGTCACACAACGTGTAAAAAATATCATAATTTTCGATATTTTTGCAATATAACGTCGCCTGAATGCTAAAATGTCCTATGTCCCAAATGGGACATAGGACATTCTAGCACTCAGGCGACGGTAAGTTGGCACACGGATGACATTCTACTAATGAGTTGTGACAGTTCCGCTAAAATGAAATCATCGTCGCAATGACGCCCTAACGAAGGAGAGCTGCCCAAGATTTTTCCCCGACTGTTTCATCTATCCTGGTAAAATATGGTGTGACGATTTCTTTTTTTCATCTCCCGTTAGTAAGAACTGATTTTATTCCGTCCTATAAATAAGGATAAGCGTGTTGCTTCAGATTTCCCACCACACCTTTCCGAGTACATTAACAATACAATTTGTAGTGGTTTTCAAGAAAATACATTCTTCATCATACAGGTGTTTTCTTTCTTCTGATTGTTGTTGTGTAAATGTTGCGTTTTGTCAATAAAATTAATATTATTAAAAAGAAATCTAATAATGTGCGTAATGTTGTTATTCTCTTTACATTTAGAGTCTAACCGGAGCAAACGAACGACATCTGATATCGATTACCATCACTCCGTGACACACCCACCAGAAGATGTTCTTCACTGTCACATTATTAACTTTTCTTTTCTGTATTGCGACTGACAATCGCCTAATATTCCCCACCAACACGAAGTTTGTGTGGATTCTAGCAATGGGATCCGTCCGTCAGTTCGGGCAATAATTCGGGAGTTATGAGTTGTTTTTTTTTTTTTTTTTGCCCGGACAGGCATTATGAGCTTACTTTCAGATTATGAGCTTACTTACAAATATTATGAGGTAAATGTCTAAAATATGAGACTTATGAGGAAAGTATCGATTTGTAGCGATTTTTCGGGGTTTGTATTAAAGTTTATGGTCAATTAACTGCTGGGGTTAGTGTTGCCCCCTCTTCAGGTTTATCTATCATTTCTATCCCCCTCCCCCCCCAAAAAAAAACAAAAAAAATCCGAAGAAACGACTTTTTAGGGGTTGTCCGAACGTTTTAAAATAATCAATTTTTCCGCAAAAAATTAAGCAAACAACTCCCGTTTTTAAGAATTACCGTCCGTCCGTCCGTCCGTCCGTCCGTCCGTCCGTCCGTCCGTCCGTCCGTCCGCCCGTCCGTACGTAACAACTTTAAACCTTTGTATCTCGGTCAGTGCTTGTCGGATTTGAGTGATCTTTGATATGCTGATGGACCAATATAAAGGAAAGGATATTCACAACTTACGGATTTTGTTCAATCAATTGTTTCCAGAGTTATGGGCCTCTCAAGACCTTTTGCGACTTTTTGTTGTTTTTGGATGATAACTTTATATTAGAACTACAGTTAAAAAGCCCAAACCCTAACTTTGTTCCCTTTTTAGTAAACCACTTCTCTGCAGGGAATATCGGCGGCGTTGCACCTTGTTTAGGTTCTGTCCGTTAGATCTACCTGATGCAATCACTTTGATATCGAGTGAGACAGATGCTGCAACGATCAGCTTTTGTTCTGGGAATACCTGAACAGGATTCCTTACATGAATTCAAAGACAATAATCAGAATACCTAGGCAAGGTTTCTAGTCAAGTCTTGGCTGCCTCTAGAGGCAGCCAACACTTGACTAGAAATCACTGCTTAGCCAAATGTTGTAGATATTTATGGGAACTACTTTGCATCAGAGGATAGGTTTTTTGTTTCGTTTTTAGAAATAGAACTTGACCGAATTATGGTCAGTCAGTGCAGTTCCATTTGTGATCAATTTGTTTCATCACATCGTGGATTTCGATCAGACATGATTCAATTCTTAACTGAAAACGACGTTCCGATAAGACACATATTCATGACAACTAAGAGTCAACGGACTCTTCTATGCTATTGGCATCTTTTCTGGACAATTCAACTCATAGCAACACAAGTACAACGGATATTCCGCTGACGAAGATTTTTTCCAGACACCAGCCTTTCTGGGACCCCAGTTTTTCTAGATTTAGACCATCCATTAGATCGCCGACAGACTTCGCTCATTGTATCATCATTTCCATAGCCTCACCAAAGGGTCGCGCCGATAATATTCACGAATTACCGACATGCTTTTACGTAATCCTTTCCGTTTATAAACTTGACGCTGTTTAAATGCCGAAATTCCACAAGAAAAAGCTATCTTATCTGTTTCCATAAGTTTCCCGTACACACCCGGGCGATATTTTTTGCAACTTTAGCCATCGAGATACAAGAGGAATCGACTGAAGTAAGGCAAAGTGACAGTAATTTGCATAAATAGAAAATGGGGGTAGAATTTATTTACTTGACAATATTTCGTATCTTGGGAAAGGAGGAAAATCGAACAAGAGTGAAACACCCTTACTGTTAAATATTAGAAGCCGGGAGTCGAGTTTTCGTGCCTGTGATGCAAAAGAGCATGTAATCTGGCTGTGGCGGTTCGGCTATCTTTGGGCTGGAGGAGAATTTAT
This sequence comes from Pictodentalium vernedei, assembly GCA_031216915.1. NCBI lineage: Eukaryota > Metazoa > Mollusca > Scaphopoda > Dentaliida > Dentaliidae > Pictodentalium > Pictodentalium vernedei. The sequence continues at coordinate 299,720,791 of CM062288.1, forward strand.
GGCTGCTCAGGTGCTTCTAGTCAAGTGTCGTCTGCCTGAATAGGCAGACGACACTTGACTAGAAGCACCTGTTTTACTGCAAGCTTTTCGTGGTATGTCATGTTCAATAAATTCATTCTGATTCCCCAGCTTCTAAGAGAAAATGAATCTCCTTACTCGAAATAGATAGATACGATCAACACAATAATGGTTATCACATAATTACCATAACAATATCGTTCACAACAGTTGTAATACGAGAACGACATCGACGTCGTAATGTTGTAAGTGAGGTGGTTTCCGAAATGGAATTGAATCTTCTCTTATTTTTCAGTAGCTGTCTACCTTATGCAAATAGCAGACGACATGTGCAGAAAACAATTCTCCGATAATTAAATATTTTCTATATTTGTCGCGAAAACATAGCATATGACTCTCACTGGAAAGAGCTCAATGAGGGGTCATAAGCTACCTTTTTGGGTCAAACATTAAACAACAAATACTAAAATTTGGCGATTGTCGAGAAGAGCGCTGGGCAGTTTTACTCCTTACGTTAAAGGTTTAAATGATAAAAAAATATCTCAAATTCGTCACGATTTGACGTGGAATTTTTGAACCACGTTCACTAAAATCGAAACCGAGGCTGAGATAAATTTTTGTGTACTCGGTAAACCGAGGCTCAGATAAATTTTAGTGTACTCGGTAAACCGAGGCTCAGATAAATTTTAGTGTACTCGGTAAACCGAGGCTCAGATAAATTTTAGTGTACTCGGTGAACCAAGGCTCAGATAAATTTTAGTGTACTCGGTAAACCGAGGCTCAGATAAATTTTAGTGTACTCGGTGAACCAAGGCTCAGATAAATTTTAGTGTACTTGGTACACCGACCCTCAGATAAATTTTAGTGTATTCGGTACACGGAGGCTCAGATCAACTCGGTACCGAAACTTCATATGAAATCACGACTCCTTAGATATTCTCTCTTTCCTGGCTACACGGGAGGAGTTATTGTGTTCATTGGCCTAACACTGTGTTTGAAGGGGGCGCGGCTTGTGTTGCAACGTTTTCCACACACAATGATTCAGTGGTATAATATCGACCATTTAGTTGAATTCACAGACAAGACATTTCAAACAATGTTTGGACCTGACTACCATTCAGAAAATACCAATAATCATCTTTGAAAACCATTATTTCCGAAGAATAGCCAGTTGTCAAACGGTTTTACATAACTGGTGAATACTGTTAGAAGATATAGCTGTTTAAATTGTTTCCGTTTCACATCAGTCCCAGAACGTGAAGATGGCGCAAGAGGTAAACACATCCGCTTTGGATTACGACGATGAGGTTAACACTGCCGAGAGTATCAATAAGAAAGTATATGTAATCGTAATGGATGTTGTTGTCGGAATTGGAATTATTGGAAATATCTGCATGATTATACTGATGCATCATCCAACAATCAGAATATATTCCTATTCTATTTGCTTGCGATACACAGCTGTGTTTGACACCCTTGTTCTTGTAACAACTGCAGTAGAAGATACCATTGAAAAATGGTGGTCGGATAAAAAACTTGAAGAGGTTCTTTTCAGCTTGAGCCGTGTTTCATCAGGTATGTGGATCAGTACTAAAGTATTGAGCAAAGCTATATCACCATGGCTATTAACGCTTCTCACTATGGACCGTTTCGTTATAGTGGTATTCCCTCTGAAGAGATCTCGACATTGCACCAAGCCTAAATGTCATTTGTATTGCTGTATTATTTTTATCGCCAGTGTTATATTGTGTATTCCGTTCATTATATGTGATCCACGCGTTTATGTAAAGGGACTATTTTGCGATCTTATACATAAAAATATGATAATCACCTGGGCTGTACGTATGTGTCTTGAAGTGGTTGTGCCTCTAATGATAATTTTCTTTGCGAACATCGGCACAGTTAAATCACTGCGAAAACGGCAAGCGTTCATTGCAAGCGGCGAAAGGCATTCTAACACCACGAATGGAACGGATAGAACGAGTGTAGCACTTCTGGTAGTAACCTTTGTATCATTTGTGTCACTGTTCCCAATCGCATGTGTGGAGGTTTTAGAGTATGTGGCAAACATTTGTTTCACCGATTTCTACGAAAAAAATGAAAGAGCGCTGAATGTCGCGTGGCATGTCACTAACATGGTAATGCTGTTGAACTTTGCACAAAACTTTTTTGTTCTGATTATATCGTCTTCTTCGTTTCGGTTGAAGTTTGTAGGAATGTTAAGCATTTTTCGACGTCGATCAGAAACCGGGAGATCATCGATTGAACTGCGAAGCTCCAGTGGGACAAGTTCTACAGATATTACCAATACAGGTGTTACAGAAAACATCACAACGGGAAACATTTGACTGCGAATTGCGTCAGTAACAAGCAGAAGGGTGACTTTAATCTGGCGTGTGTCTGGAATTGTTAACTTATAGCATATATACTGCAATAGTACTTCCAAGAAATTCGTTGTATACACAACTGTACTCAACTGAATAAAAAAGAGTGTCTTGTATATTTTGCGTGAGAAGAGAGTGTCATCAATAGTTTTGCCTACACCCCCAAATGGCTGTAGGATAAGGCCCTGCGAATCACACATTTTGAATTCGAATCGAATCGAAAATCGAATAGGGTCTATTATTGGAAATCTAATCGAATTACTGGCGTCTGGAAGATGACCGATAAGGGGAGGTGAGACTGTAAACCTGGTTGTTCCGACAGTGACGGCTCAAGTCCCGGCTGATAACATATTCCAGCTACATCACCAAGGCATGCCTTCCTGGAAGGCATGCCTTGATGATCTAGTTGGAATATTTCCCAGCAACGGGTGCGAGGCTTACCAGCCCTAAGCCCTGCGCAAGACTAGCCGCTGGCAACATCTGATCGTTAAGATTGTTTGGTAACTTTAACTTTGTTTTCAACAGTGGTAGAGCTTAGTGGGGCTGGAGTTAGCATGGGAGGTAGCATGGGTCAGATGTTATTTATGTTAATATTGATGAAATTATTTACGAGCAAAGGCCATCTCAAGTTTTCATTTTGTGGGACGACGACAATGACTAATAATAATAATAATAACTCTTTGGCCAGCCGCTGATTTGTCGCGGTCCTCATAAGAGAAGGCCATCATTCCCCCTGCACCCCACCCCCTCTTCCCCTCCTCTCCTCCCAGCATTCAGATATAAACTGCTTAATAGTGTCCCTCACTTCCTCTTTTTCAATTTCTTCAATAAGCATTCCTACCCTCTCCCTCGTGTCCCCCTTCAGCCATCTATCCTTTGTTTCTTCACCCCACTTCTGCATTATTCTTCCAGTAAATTTTATTCTATGAGGTATATACTGTGGGCATTCCAAGAGAAAATGTTCCAGGGTCTCCACTACTCCAGAGTGGCACATTTGGCATCCCTTTTCCCCATCTCTCCCAATTTTCCCCCGAAGCTCCAGTGATCTTGATCTCAGTTTGAACAGCAGTGACCCTCCAAAGGTGCCATCTAGGTACTTCTCAAAAGCTGGCTTTTCTTTATATTGTAACCCCTGCAGTGATCTTTTCACGCTAACCCCTGCTCGCCAGTTTCGATTGCAGTCTTCCTTGACTCTCTCTTTGACAAACCTTTTGCCTTCTTTCATTCCTACTTCTATGTTTGTGACCTCTATAGAGTAATTGTCCATTAGTTCCCTCACATGTTTTGACCACCCCGTTTCTATATTAGAATTCCAAATGATATCGAGCATCAATTTGCACCACCTAATACCAAGCTATATTCCCATGTAAAGACTCGAAACGAAACAAATCGGACAACTGATTTCGAATCGAATCGAATATCAAGTTAAGATTCGAGATCAAATCGAATCTCGAAGCTTGGGAGGGCCCTGCTGAAGGATTAAATTATCACTGACCTTTCTGTCCAGTTAAGTGTTCATTGTTTTGTACACTCACGGACTGTCATCTCTTTCTTCACGCAAAATATTTTTCACACTGAGTTGAAGGTGTTAATGATGAACTATTTAACACTATGGCTTCCGAAAGCGATCATTGTCGCGTATTTGATGATGATTACCTGTACGCTCTGGTATACGTAGACCAAGCCTACCATCTTATTAATTGCTGGAAAGGGCTCAGAGAGCCCTTTCCAGCAATTAATCAGATGATAGGGTTTCAAAAATGTCATAAATTTTATTTTACTTCCTCGTATACAGTTGTGCATGGATGTCCCCCATATATGGAAAAAGTAGGCGTGGCAGTAAAAGGGTTGATGAGTTTTGTACTGATGTTTCAATAAGTGTTGTATTATTGACTGCTTCAAAAGGTTTTGTACTGGTGTTTCAATAAACTGCATTCAATTGACTGCTTCAAAAGGTTTACAACGTTACAGGAGACATTTTTGGATCACAGTCAAATAAGTGTTTGAACAACGTTATCGGATGTCTTACAAAAAGCACTGTTTGTTTTAATCCATTCAGACAGCTTTAATCAGGTCAAGAATAATCTGCAAATTGGTCCTCATCACAATGAAATATAAGACGTTCGTCTAGTAAATTGGGCACTGACTTCGCTGAAGACTCGTTCAAGACTTTACGCAAGTTGTTTAAACAGTTTCGCAAAATCTTGGAACTCGTTGGTCATCCTCTTCTTATTCAAAAGTCTCAACTGTCAAAATTAGTACCAAAGGAGTCAGTCGCATGATAAGTTATTATGATGAATATAACAATAACATGACTTCAGGAGGGCGTTATGGTTCATTAACGGCCCACCATAAATGATTAACAGCCCCAGGGCGTTATAACGGCCCGAGACGAAGTCGAGGGGCGTTATAAGGCCAGTGGGCTGTTAATCATTTATGGTGGGCCGTTAATGAACCATAACGCCCGACTATGGAAGTCATGTTATTACTATTATTACCACTTATTACCACATTGTTAACGGTACCTAGTATATTTTAAAGATAAAGTAAATTATTCAATTTCAATTAACAGTTTAATGAACATATATACAAACATATTTTGTGACATAAAATTTAACGGTCTCAACATTCCAGGCAATTGCAAATGAGAAACCGGAAGTAAGTGGCGGGCCGAAAAATCACAACAAAATTTCATAACGGCCCGATGCAATTCACTACCGTGCGTTATGATATTCCACCGTATCAATAAACTCGCGATAACCTACAGGGAACGCCCTCTGAAGTGGTAATAATTTAAGGTAACATAATCTGAGGTTTGTGAACTTTAAATTGAACCGACACGCTTCGGACAATTCCCCTGTCAGTTCACCACAATAACGTACATTATCCAACAAGACACTGCGAATAAATCAAACCAACATCGTGAAATAAATACGGCAACTTTTAAAGACAACAAGTTTAAAAGGAATGTACATGTACCTATCGTGTACCCCGCGACGTCAATGGACAAATAATTAGTTAATTACAAAGGTCAAGGTCACTCTATCTTACTCCAAATCGTAAACTGATTTGTAATTTAAACAACACTTCAACTACACCATCGTCTGTTGCACGTGGAAAAAAATCTAGAAAAATGAAACGGCTTGCATGTCACTCCGTTAATGAAGTAGTTACGAAACGTCATTTCAAATATTTCGCGTGGTGACGTCAAAAGGTAACATATGGTACTGGATCTATAAACATAGAAAAACTTAGCGCTCTCTCATCCAATCAGAGGGCGAGGATGTTAGTCTTATTGGAACATTTGACATTGTCACAAGGTATAAAAAATATAACGTTTCTTATCTGGTGGTAATTTTTTTTATTATGTGACTATGTAATTTAACCCTTTGAACTATCATGGTATCTTCCATGCCAGTTCAATGGCAGCAATTAGAAGAGTCCATATTCTTTATTTGGGGTGGACCAATCAATATTTTCAACGCGCAGCCTCGGGGTTGCACGTTGAAAATATTGATTGATCTACCCCACACATTTATTGAACAGCCATCCTATATAATGACGTCAATACGTATCATGTTCCAGACCGGAAAAGAGGCCGCTAGGATTCTAAGGGTTAACCACTAAATATCACTACTGTTTGTCAATCTTTTCCTGGTCTCCGGAAAATTCATAGTGTGCAATCCGATTCCGTATCACCAGAGTATGACGGACTATTTACGATTGCGTTCGAATTAGCATAATTAGCTGTTCCGGTTGCAGATAGCACTTTACTCCGAACAGGAATGGATGCGCTCGGACGGCGGTCCGTTTTTTTTTTTATCGCTTTCATATTTTTTATCGTATTAGTAGTATGTCTCGTATGTTTCACCTCTCAGTTGCAGGACCCCGAGCAAGTCCCCGGAAGGGACGTCATGTCACGTGACCCAGTAGCGCCATGTTGTGTTGTCCTGGTAACCCGCGTGAGCGGCCATGTTGTGACGTCATCCTTATAGTGTTACGTGGTGTCAGTGAGCATGCGCTGCACGTGTTGTTAAAGTGATACCTGTTTCCGTCGTCCATTTTGTATACTGGAGGCCGTCATCTTGGTTTCCATGGTAGCACATGGTTGCCATGTTACCCAAAGGCTTACAAGAAGACAGGGGTATATTCGGAGGGTATGTTCGATTAAACAGGAGTAATTTTCCGATTCGTAGAATTACCACAAACAACCCGATAAGTTTTATTATTTCGAATTTTTTCAGAATTCTCTGCTTCTATCTTTTTATGCAATAGTTTTCGTCTTCCTGGGCATGTTCCTTTATCCTGGAGTATATTCCAGTAGCATAGAAGAGCCTATCAACTGGAACAGCTTTGCTTATTATTACTATTTTTAACTTTTCTGGTCTGTTCTTGTTAGTTCTGACCCTATTCCGAGTACTCTTGTTGTTTCATTTATCTGGATCATTTATATAGATTAACCAATCAGATTGCTTGATTTCCCATAACCTGTATGCAGAGTTATCTCCCCTTTTTTGTCGTATGAGGCCATGAGGGCTATGTAAAAGCCCTCAATGAGTCCCCATTTATTATCCCTCATAGCCTCATTGAATTTTGAGGTTATGAGGACCATGAAAAATCCCTCAATAAGGTATAATTTACTACGGCTCTTAGCCTCATTTAAGTATTTAACATCCATATCCCCAGGCACCCCAATTTCGGCACCCCTTTTTGGAAAACATATGGCCTTCGGCACCCTTTTTTGTCGTATGAGGCCATGAAGGCTATGTAAAAGCCCGCAATGAGTCCTCATTTATTATCCCCCATAGCCTCATTGAATTTTGAGGTTATGAGGACCATGAAAAATCCATCAATGAAGTATAATGTACTACGACTCTTAGCCTCATTTCAGTATTTAACAGCCATATCTCCAGGCACCCCGATTTCGGCACCCCTTTTTGGAAAACGTATGGCCTTCGGAACCCCTTTTTGTCGTATGAGGCCATAAGGACCATGAGTAATCCCTCAACGAGGTCTAATGTAGTCTTACCAACCGCTTCCATCTTGTCGTCAAAGCTCCAAGGCCACTACCGGTCTATGGTCTATCTGTCCTATCATTAGCTTCTACAACAGTCTTGTTCCATTGCGGCCTTGTACCAGTACTATTGGCTTCTGTTATTCTGCCCCTTATCTCATCCATTACTTTCTAGCTATACCTATCTCAGTCTCGACTATAACATTGATCAATGTTGAATCAGATTTTCACTGTATACATATAAGGCATTCCGTAATTGAGATTCCTAGCCGATTCCATAAAATTTGGATTCCGTGATTTGACATCAACACACGAGGGTATTCCCCTTCCCTATTGGAAGAATTCAGTTCAATGGGTTGTAGTTCAAAACTTTAATTCAGATCACCTCGTTCTCGGCTACTGCGTCTTCAGCCAGTAAAGTCCTCCTTCGGCCTGTTCTGTCTCCTTCTTTCACTCCAAACACATTTCAGGCCTTTAGATAAGCAGATGGCTAAAGCAAAAGAATAAGTCATGACCAGGAACCAAAAACTAAGAGAGACCAAAACGCGTTTGTCCATTTGTTGTTGTAATTCACGGCCTGACACGAAGGGCTGTCGTCGGCATCATAATCTTTAACATTTGATGTCGCTCTTTTCTCACATTGACCCGAGACTGAAAACAATTGTGACTGTGTCTTTTTTCGAACTTTTACTCATCGGGTTCGCCTTCGTCAAATATACACCCTCCCATTCACTATATCAATAAGCTTACCCGGCTCTGTAAACACATGTGGGCAAAGCTCTCATGCCACCAATCTAACTCTGTTATGGCCTGGAACCAGTCTACCCTTTAAATGTTTTATCGACTGTGTTTAGAGTCGCCAGTATGGAATATTTCAGTTTGTCGAAAAGCGAACCTTTGGTTCGCTTCTTCGACCAACTGATATAATCCAGCAATTGACTCTAACGAAAAAAATGAACATTCATTTTCTTTGAACCAACATAGGAAAGATCGCTCTATCGAGACTTTATTTGACGAATGATATTAGTATTAGGAATGAAAACAGTAGTTTTACGATTACACCGAGGAGTTCAACTAATTGCATTAATATCTTGATTGTTGACCAAGGTGAATTAAATACTTAATGATTGAAATATATATAACCGAAGTAAGAAGAATATCTGCATACCACCAGAGTGTGAAGGAACTCCGTATCACAATAACGGAAGTCCGCGTGCTAAATTCACGAAAAGTTGGTAAACAAACAGCCCATGAAAGCGTCGAATTTCTTATAGTATTAGACTGGCGGGTCGAGATCTTCGTGTTAGGAGTCGTCTAGATAAACTTTCATTTAAATTATTTCGTGATCACAACGCATTTTTTTTTATAAAATATCAGTGACAGCGCAGAAGGAAATGTGCTCAAAAGTTCACTTTTTACCCAACGCAAACGATATTAAAATTTATTTTAAATATAATTTTTTAAAATTTTTCAAACAGTTTCAACAAAGACATGTCATGTGACCCCTCATTGGAACGAGACTGACGAGCTCGTTCCAAAGATGGGTCACATGATATGGTTTTGTTGACATTTTTTGAAAATTAGTATTTTTTCAGCTGTTGAATTTGCACATTACGCGGATGTGACCGATTCGTTGGGTAAATGGTTAATCCACATAGAGCGAGGAAGAGGATGCCCCAAACACTTTTGTTTTATATTTCTCTCTGAGGATTACTACATCCTGTGACATAATTTGAAGGGAATACGTTCAGAACATGATATCAAATATTAGGAACAACGCATGTGTTCTAAACTGATGCTGGCCGATACAAGATTCTTGTGTTTTTACATCCCCATGCGAGCCATGCATGAGGTCTAGGAACGATTAACATTAGAGTCGTCCCGATATCCAGTTAATGTGCAGTGTACAGATAAAATATCCTAAAATGGAAGGACAAGTATTGATATGTAGCTGAAACATACGTTTTTAGACTGGCGCTTTGAAAACTGACACTCCATTTGGTTCCAAAAAGAAGAAACTAGGCCGTCCACATAAAAGAATGTATCTCTCTGTCGGATAATGTTCGGCTTGTCCTCCCCTCCCACTGCCGAAAAGTTCTCTGCGTCCCTTTGTACATCTTATATAGACTGTGTTGCCAGTCGGTGGTGGGTAGGCTATCACTTGAATTCCAACTGAACAGCAAATACCCACTGTTCTTGCCTCATACCAATCTGTGTGCAGATTTGGGGTTGACTGTTAGAGCTATCATAATGCTTGGCTTAAACGAAGATCTGATTTATTAAAGAAGTTGTGATTTAAAGCAACATTAGGGTCCTACAGATAAAAATGGGTTCAACGACAGCCGTACCCAGTAATATATGTGATATTCATAAAATTAGTACTGAAAGGGCTAAAGGTATTTAAACTGCCGTTCAAAGAAATGTTGGCTTGCAATAGGTGCTTGCTTAATGTTTACTTATTCCCCAACAAGTTCCAGTATATATATTCACTTGTTTCACCCGGAAATCAATGACGTATGTTATTCAAAACGTTATACAAATGGATTCAGACGCTTTAAATGCATTTCATTGATTCGTTTCGAAATATTATTCTCGAAACACGACCAACGAAACATCTTTGTAAAAACATTTATATTGTTTAATGCCATACATTGTGATCTATTCATTGAAAATTGATTGTCGGAAACAAACGTTGCACGCATTAATACAAATGCCCGGACTGTAGGTAAACATTTAATTGGTTTATATGCTATTATACTAGTTTTTTTCCGTTCCACCCGAATGTAACACTGAGAAACTGTGACTGAATATAAAACGAAATTTGAGAACGGTTAGGTCAATTTTCGACTAAAGTGCACTTTCGCCTACAAAATATATTGTCCAAAAAAAGTTAAGCCCCCCTCCCTCCCCGCCACCTCCCTATAATACCAGTGGGTGTACAGTAAATTGTAAATTCTCCTGCGAAAACCTGCTATTTGCAGCAGGGAGAATATGCCTTATTAATGAAGCAAGGGTTTCTAGAGTTTTCTTTTTTATTGAATGAATATTAGGCACCGCGGATGTCATCACAACGTTAAAAAACGTCACGTTGTTCAGTATCTGATGGAAAAGCATCGAGAATATCTAACACATCTTTACCCTTCAACTAACATGAAAAGCAGACGACACTTGCAAATAAAATTCTTGAATAACTAATTTTCTTCATTTTGTGTCTCAAAAACATAGGTTATGATCCCTCGTTGGAACGAGATCGACGAGCTCGTTCCAGCAAAGGGGTCATAACCAATGTTTTTGAGACAAAAAATGAAAAAATAATGAAAATTGATTGGCGATTTTTGAGAATAGCGCTGTCTTGTTTTGGCCGTTACGTTTGGAAAGGGTTAATCGGCGTGGCATGCTGTCCATGACCTTCCGAATTTCTCTCACTGTGATGTTGTCTCATTTCTCTATAAGCACACGGCAGTGAAGTGGCCAATAGCCAGCAAATATTCACCATTTGTAAGGATGTATGCCCGATCGATAGAGGAATGCAGAACGTCACAATATGAGCTATTCGTATACCCACCCACAGGTATGATGGGGGGGGGGGGGGGGTGCTTAACTTGTTTTGGACAGTATAGTGTTGTAGTTTTGTAAAAGGATAGGCGATAGTGCACTAATTTAGCTTGGGGGATTAACGATTATTATCTGATTTACCCATCGAAAATGGATTTACCCTCAACAATTTGAATATGTGTACAATTAAGAACGGGAAAGTTAAATATATATTTTTTTTAAACATGTAGATGGCATCTTAGTGTTTTTTTCGTGGGTATCGACCAAGGGAAGATGTAGATATTTTCGTTCACGATGTTTTATCTATAATTAACAGTTGAGCGTATAATAAAATGTTTATATAACAGATGTATAATAATATACATATTAAATGGAATTTCATTAGCCCAGTTTCACTAAATGTGTTTGTACGATAGGTAACACTAGAAGCGCCGCAGCATGACGCAGCCACTGACATCTCCATAGTCTTATATTGATTCACCATTTCAAGTTTGTGATTAGATTGTGTGTAATGGAAGAAACAACGACGTGTGTCACAGTTTGGAAAGCTCTATTTAATTGTCCTGATTGCTGCCATTTCAAAGTACAATTTTCGGCCAGTCTCATATGACACTACAGACTTAAGTTTTGTAAATAAAGGTAAATATGTGTCACTGTGTCTGTTATAGGGCTGTCGCAACTATCATTTTTTGTAATCGTCTAATCGTGACCAGTAATCGACGGTTAGTCGATTAATAGTCGCTTCCCATGATTTTTTTAGCAAATCATTCTTCTGTTCGTAAAACTCTGAAAATGACAATGGCACCAGTGTGTTCAGACGAAGTGGGGTTGTGGGAACAACAAATCGGTCCCTACTGAAGCTACATGTAGTCCAAACTTGGACCCACAGTCCGTAATATAATTTTTGGGGTTGGTACGTCCTGTAGGACGTACCAACCCCAAAAATAATATTACTGACTGCGGGTCCAAGTTTGAACTAGATTGAAGCCGATGAATTAAAATGAATTTACCAAAGAACGTTCCTGCATATGTTTCCTTTCTGCAATAAGTTTCTCGAAATTTTGAACACTGAGATCTATGCATTCCCTCGTCAGTTGTTAAAATTGGATCTTAGTCTGAAGTTCCGAACTTTGAGAAGTGATCTGACGTTCTGACTTTCGTCATAATTTTGTCACTTCCGCGCTTTGGGTTTTCCAATGGGTGCATTCGTGTGTACAAGACTGGAGAATTTCAGAAGAATCTATTCTTCTCGAGTAACTCTGAGTGTTCTTTCTTACACAGTCAGTGACAGTCGTACAGTCTTCCGGATATGAATGTTAACTATGGTTAGATATTTAAAGTTATTCACCTTCATTGATCATTCACCTCACAAAACAGTGTACCACCTTGAAAATGAACGACGATCGACTAAATATAAAAAACGTCGACTACTTCAATAGTCGACGGTTAGTCGACTAATCGAATAATCGCGACAGCCCTAGTCTGTTAGGAAGCAAACATAACGCTAACTGAGACATTTTAGTCCCAACGAGTCCAAGAATAACGTACGTCGCAATGAACAAACGTTTGTCATAACCACCCCCATTTCAAAAAAAATCTGTCATCTTGAATTATACCGTTCTCGAAAAGGTACAGTCACCATAGCAGTTTATATTAGAAGCCTCAAACAGACTGCTAAAGGCAGAATCACTGTCCTTACTTACCTACTTACTTGTGCGCCTTCGTGGCACTAAGCACTCTGAATGCTTAAGTATAATGGTTGTGCTGTACTTCTGTGCATTCAAGGTCGGATTTTGTATCACCCACAGTTTTTAGTGGCGTACATGCATGGCGACTAGATGTCAGTCAAGTCCACGCTATTCAAAGACTCCGCTCACCACCCGATAAATATGTCACAATGTATAAGTGTTGTTTCCAACTTTGTCTATTATCTAGTGTTTATCTTGTTTATACTATTGTTAATTTCTGGCGACATCAAACCCAGTCCTGGTCCAGTCACTAATAATTGGGAACACTCCTTTAACTCACTTACATTTTCCATCTCAACATACAGAGCCTAAAACCTAAAATGGACATTATCCAGCGCGAATCTTCACCCAGCGACATCCCGGACTTCACTGAGACGTGGCTGTATGATAATGATCCAACAGCTAGAAATTTAATTCCAACATTTCAGGAACCAGTGCGCATCAGTCGTTCACTTAGGGGAGGTGTGGTTGCAGTATATATCAAAAAATGGCATCGGGTTTCGACAAAGACCTAATCTCGAATTACTGCGTATCGAGTGTCTATGGGCAGATGTGTTCACACAATCGGATGGATCGCTATTATCAGAAGTTTTTTACCGCCCTCCAAATAGTCCACCAGAGTTATTTGGATACCATCTCACTGCCTCAATTGATAAAGCACTGGATACATTTTACTTCTCATCTGTTCCTTACTGGTGATTTCAACGACAATCAAACCTCTAGCCCAGACGACCACTTACAGAAATTATGCAATGTTATGACTTAACCCCTTGTAACATCGTCTCCTGGAATGATAACGCGTTTGTGAGATGGGTCAGTCCATTATCAATATACAGAGAGGATAAAATAACAACTGCAGTCTGCAGCCATCTGGCTGCAGACTGCAGTTATTATGTTATCGTCAATGCCCCTTGTATAGACAGACCTCTTATAATAAGACAAAAATGGGACGAAATAATGCCAGGGACGGAAATTCGGTCTTAAGAGCTCAAAAGGATAAGACAGCTTGGGAATGAGCCAACATGCTATGCCAAATCCTCTGCTTCAATTATAGACATCTGCGCTGTAAGCAAAACAATCAATGTAAAGGCCTGTTAAATTTTAGATGCATTTGCAACCGACATGAACTGCTTCCACTGTCCAATCTCCCTCGAATCTCCAATCTCCCAGCGTCATTCTGTTTCAAAAGACGCATATAGCTGCAATCTTAAGGTAATTATGAAGTTTTAAATGCAGCTATTGCCTTGAAACCTGGGACACTATCTCTAATGGTTCATGTTTGGATGCGATCGGCTCAGATTTCACTAACATACTTCTTGGCATTGCTTCCCGTTATATACCTAAGGAAATAATTACTGCAAGACTAAACCAACTCAAATGGATGCACAATGAGATATGGCTAATCTTAAGACAAAGGAAAAAGCTTTATCTATTGACTAAAGTGATTTTTTTGATTTGATTGGTTGATAGATACGTGTTATGAGACCACATTCATTGAAACCCATGATACATCCGCCCAGCCACTGACAAATGTCCCATACCCAGTGGAAGCCTCGTTCATAAATCTACAAATTGTCCATACCCCATACAAGACGCGTTCATCGAAATCAATTTACCGATAACTGGAAAAAAGAAAAAAAGAAATTAAATATTTTTTTTATACTAGTCATATTGGCATATTTTCACAAAAACTCTTTTGCACAAAAATTCCACAGAAACCTGTATGGCTCAACAATGGAAGATAAAAGATCCCATGCTGTGTGAAACACATGAAATAGAATGTACTTCTAAAACGAAAAGTCAATAGATAAATTCGTTACCCCGTGTCTGATCACGTGGTACGGGTTTTTACCTACCCGAAGCCAGCCGTATCCCATGGGATACGGCTGGCTTCGGGTAGGTAAAAACCCGAACCATGTGATCAGACACGGGGTAACTAATAATATCGGATAGCCAGGCGCACTGACCTTCCGCATGCATGGGTGAAATACAAACAATAGAGAAACATAGCGGTCTCAGCAATTAGGAAGGCTGAGGCTACATATATCTCCAAAGTACAGTCCACACTGAATAGTCGCGAAACATCACCGTCGCAATGGTGGAAAGCCCTTAACCTTTTGAACCCCAGATAACACGATACGCCATAGCGTCATTAAATGGGATGGCCATTCTTTAAACGTGTTGGGTAGACCGATCAATATTTTCAACGTGCACGTAGAAAATATTGATTGGTATACCCCAAATAATGAATATGGATTCTTCCCATTACAGCCGCTGAACAGGCCATTAACCGTTAACACCACAAGCTACACTTTAAAAAAAAAACTATTTTGAAGGTGAAAGTGCACTGTAGGCGAAAGTAGACGCCTCCTTTGAGAACAAATAGCATTTCAGAAGGCTTACTTTATGAAAATCATAAACCCGTATTCATCATGCGTAACATGCGATAATCCATACTGCAGTGATTGTGCACATACTACTGGGAATAACAACACCAATTCTCTCTAATGTAACTATTGAAGTTCAAAACGTGTTTGCTCATTCTATTTATTCGAGTTTAAAACCCCCTGCCGTCAATTTTCTTCAATTTTCTTCGCTTCGCCTTTGCTGTTATTAGAGTGACCGCTGAGAACATTAGCTGTGGGCTGTTAATGCAATGGCGGGTCATTATTTATTTCTTGGAGTGCTCGGCATTCTTGGAGATGATGTGCAGTTGTATGTTGATCGTACACAGTTGTTGTTTGGAGAGGCGAGAGGTCAATCTGACAGATCGCGTGTTTTTTTTAAGTCAAATAGTGCACTCCACACTGGGCGTTTGGCCAGAGAATGATCTCGGGCCTCACCCTCCACCATTCTCTGGTCGAATACCCAGTGACTCGTGCATTATTCTCGTGCATTATCCTTTACGGAAATGTTTCCTTTCTTCGATGTTTCCATCCTTCCTTCGATGGGACAATAAAATTAGCGTCCACTGTACAGTACGAATCTTTTTTTGAGTGCAGCCAATTTGTTCAACTTCAGTGAAGGCTAGGCTCCAACCTATGGTCTGTTATCTCATCTTATCTCCTCTTATCTCTTATAATGTTATGTAATCTTATTTCAGCTCATCCTACATTGCTTCATCTGTACTTTCCTAACACATCTTCATTCAGTGTCATGCTTTATTTTTTCACCGCATTATGAACATGCTCCTTCCGAGATG
Source organism: Pictodentalium vernedei (assembly GCA_031216915.1). Classification (NCBI taxonomy): domain Eukaryota; kingdom Metazoa; phylum Mollusca; class Scaphopoda; order Dentaliida; family Dentaliidae; genus Pictodentalium; species Pictodentalium vernedei. The sequence goes on from CM062288.1 coordinate 299,736,712, forward strand.
GTGGTGGTACGGAGGTGTAAAAAAAAAAATAATAATGAAGTTTGTAGCCTCGGTTCCACAATGTGCTCGTGTGTTTTACAATCGAGTACACGCAGCTGAATGAGTCTGTGGTGAGGTAATGAAGATAGTCATAACGCTAAAGAGGAATACAACATACTTTCCTATCCTAATTCCCTTATCTTGTCTTATTTCAGTCTTTGTCTAGTTGCCACGACGCCGAGAGAATGCTCAACTCCGTTACTTTTGTCCGGCTCCGATACTCTTGTAGAGATTGATGTAAGACTGGTCTGTCTCGGAACAAAACCAAATTTAAGGACAACGAATACATACGTGTTTGATGTTATGACAACTTCTCATGGAAAATAAAATCACTTCTTCTGAGACACATACCTCCATGTTTATATTGATGGGAGCGGCAGGAAGACGGCCAATCTGGCCATGCTGCTTCCCAACAGAATATCATTATTTCCATATTAACTATTGTCACTTTGTACTCTTATATTCTGTTGAATAAAAATTTACTTACTACTTACTTACAAAAGGAGCTGCAGACGAAGTCTTTATTACCTACCGCGCCTACAATTCACTGGAATTGTGCAAGGCTAAGGGAGGAGAAAATACCACCAGATGCGAAGCGGAGAGTTATGCTGTTTTCTCCGACCTTGGGCATTACTATACCAGTCAACATCGGTTGGCAGCGCCTCAGGGTGTATGAGTTCCCAAACCAGAGTAAATTCCCATATGCCCTGGAAAACACAAGGATAACTAATAATATCCTTACACGCTGGGTTCAGCTAAATACAATTAAAAAACACAACCAAGGCGTGTAACGTGTTTTTATATTATGAAAATACAGACATGGTAAAAACAAATAATTAGTATTCTAAGATTTACTCCACAGAATCCACTGAAAGAATCAACATTATTTCCAAATGAAACAGAATACTGCATTTTGATTGGCTGAGAGGTACGGTGTAACTTTCAATCCACTGTACCTTTTTTACGCCGTGGTTAACCACGGTGTAAAAACAAGAATGCACAATAGCAGGCTATATGGCTAAAAAAGTACCCATTTTTAATTATTAACTCATACCTTCTGCTCGGTTATGTTAGAACAAAAATAAATATACAGGAAATTTAATATGTATGTGCAATAAAATATTACAGATATGGATGTCATTGGAACTGGCTCATTGAGCTAGTTCCAACGACATCCATATTTGTCTCGTTCTATTAAGAAACTTACAAAATGTCAGTTTTTTCCCACAGTGTCGGTTAAAGTATTAACTACACCAAAATTCTTGGACATAAATTCATTATCCTTGTGTTTTCAGGGTGAACGGGAGTTTACACCGGTCTGGGAACTCATACACCCTTCGGCTTCGACTCAGGGTGTATGAGTTCCCAAACCAGTGTAAATTCCCATACACCCTGGAAAACACAAGGATAACTAATAGTATTTTTTTTTTGAACAGTAATTTTATTTTCTTCAAAATAGAAATTGGGTTTGGTGAACATGCTGAGCCTATATACCCCCCCCCCCCCCTCCCCGTACAAAGACAATCGATTCTAACAAACAGTATAAAAACAATGAAACGGTGCAAGTGCTACAAGAAGTGAAGTAAACAGCTTTACTGCAAATTGTTGTATAATAAATGCATTAAACTTAACTCCTTGGTAAAGTTGTACGTTTAGGTGGATATCCACTGAATATTTCTTGTTATTGCAGGTTAGCACTGTTTTGTTGTATAAGCACAGATTTTCCAACATCTAAAACGGAACACCTCTTAGGGCTACCCGTTTTGTGGAAGGGGGATGTAGCTTTAGGATTATATAATTGTCAACCTCTCCGGTGCATCACCACCGATGAATCTCTCGGTGTCGATTATATATTGCTGGAAGGCCAAAAATACATCACTGTTAGCCTCAGTTGATGCCAGTGGGTCACCAAATAAAAAGGAATTTAAAGATACACCACAATTATTCAAATTGTTCACAAGGGTATCTCGTTGGGTTATGTGAAGTTGGCAATTAAAAACTAAGTGTTCCGTGCTTTCACATCCAAAACCGCATTCACATTTCGGGTCATCGATAATAAAGCTATCAAATTTGTGAGCATTTAGATTGCTACAGCCCAAACGCAATTGCGAGTGAAGTATCTGGCCTGTTCTTGAGCCCGATAGATAGTTCCGTGGCACAGTCCAGTCATCACGTTTGAATAGATATGCCGAAAAGCTTGTGACGTGTCACAACTGAGCGATTCAGTTGTGACAAATTTCTGGTCTAGTCGAGGAATTCCAATCAGCTTATATGCCACAGTGCAGCACCGAGACAGCACTGTTGCGTGTCCAAAATGACATACTCCTGGCTATGGATCAGCGTCAGATATCGTGTCTGGTACTGCTGGACCTCAGTGCAGCATTCGATACAATCGACCATGCCATCCTTCTGAATCGATTGCAGAATGTTGTAGGTTTCACCGGGCCAGCTCTCGAGTGGATCAGGTCCTATCTGATTGGCCGGACGCAGAGTGTCACCATTAATGATTCCGCATCGGGTAGGGTCACTTTAAAGTTCGGAGTGCCACAGGGATCAGTGCCTGGGCCCCTTCTCCACGTCATCTATGTGTTACCCATTGGCAATATAATACGGAAACATGGCCTTAGCTTTCACTGCTATGCTGATGACACCCAGCTCTACGTTCATTTCGGCCCGCGCTATGAAGTATGTGCAAAGGAGCAGCTTGAGCGTTATGTGGAGGGCATTAAATCCTGGATGACTGAAAATTGTCTCAAAATGAATGCTAAAAAAACGGAAATCATTTACTTTGGCTTACCCCAACGGATATCAAAAACATCTAAACACTCTCTTAGCATTGACTCAGACGCCGTTTCTCCGTCCGTCACTGTTCGTAACTTGGGATATTTCATGGACGAACAGTTGTCGGTGGAAAAACATGTCAATGTGGTTTGTAAATCTGCGTTCTTCCATCTTAGAAATGTCGGCGGGGTGCGTCCGGTGATCGACGAGGGGACGGCTAAACAACTAGTCCATGCTTTTGTAACCAGTCGTTTGGATTACTGCAACTCCCTACTTTTCGGATGTAAACGATCACTATTGCGGCGTCTGCAACTTATTCGGAGTTGCGCAGCAGAGGTGGTCGCACGGCGGGAAAAATTCTGCCACATAACCCCCGTGCTGCTTGAATTGCACTGGCTCCCTGTAGAAGAGAGGGTGGAATTCAAAATCCTTCTCGTCACATATAAAGCTCTTAACGGCATGGTACCGTCATATGTGACAACTCTTATCACGAGATACACACCTGCAAGATCTTTGAGGTCATGTGCGTCCAACAACTTGACTCACACTTTTCGAAATGTCACGGCAGTAGGCAAACGGGCCTTCTCGGTTGCGGCACCATTTTTATGGAACCGTCTCCCTGATCACCTAAAGGCACCTCAATCTCTTACGAAATTTAAATCGTCACTAAAGACCCACCTCTTTACGCGATCTCCTGTATATAACTAATCGACAGCTTACACAACACATTTGTTTATTTATCAGTGTAAAGCCTGAGAGCACCTAGGTGGATTCACGGCTATAAACTATATCATTACTATTATTATTATTATTATTATTATTATTATTATTATTATTATTATTATTATTATTATTCAGACCCCAATTCGTTCCACAGCCGAATTACCAATGGCGGAAATGAATCTATTTTTTTTTGTTTAACAAAATACATTACAAAATCGTTCGTCATTTCTCATGGAATATGTGGACCTCTGTTCTACAGTCCGGGGTGAGAGTCGCGACAAATAACCTGATGCAAGTCCGTGTTACATTTTGTAGCAAAACATTAACTTGTGTCGTGTTTTCAGAGGGACGAAAACGGTTTCCGTATAAAGTAATTGGTGACTGGTACCGCGGGTAACGCCGCAATGTGTGCGAAGTGCGTCCAGTTAAAAAATCTCTAAAGTGTATGATTTCTCCTCTGTGCAATTGTACCATATCACATCGACATAATCGAATAAAGGAAGTATAAAATGGGTGTACATGGTGGTTATGGCTCAGCGCGATAATCTGTATTTTAACCCTTTACCCAACGTAACGGCCAAAACCGGCCAGCGCTATTCTCAAAAATCGCCAATTAATTTTCAAAATATTTTCATTTTTTGTCTCAAAAACATAGGTTATGACCCCTCGTTGGAACGAGCTCGTCGAGCTCGTTCCAACGAGGGGTCATAACCTATGTTTTTGAGACAAAAAATGAAAAAAATTAGTTATTCAAGAATTTTTTTTGCAAGTGTCGTCTGCTTTTCATGTTAGGTAAAGGGTTAAATACCGAAAACAGTTAATCATCGGACTTACTTTGTTGACTATACTGTCGATTTACATGTTCCATCAACCTCAGCTTTGAAAAAATAAATCCTAGATGTTTATGATGGGGGACTTCTTCGATAGCTTTATCCAGTGAGAATAATTATGATTTTGGAACTGGGTCAGTTTTATGTGAAATGCTGAGGGGAATTGTTTTTTCGGGACTGAAATTTACCTGCCAGTTTTTGGGTCAGTTCCTAAATTCTACAACATCTGCGTTCATAATTTCACTTACAAAATACGAGTTTTCCACTATCAAAGAAAATGAAGTGTCATCGGCGTATAGTCTAATACTCGACTGGATGTTATCAATGATATCGTTTATATTTGTATGAAACAGCAAGGGACCAAGGACCAAACATTGTAGTACCCCTGATGGGATAACTTCATTTGTGAATTTTGGCCATTAACTACAACTAACTGGCTTCGCACTTTTAAGTAATTCCCAAACCAAGATAGTGAACGACCCCGTATTCCAGTTGCATTAAGCTTGTAAATAAGGCCGGGGTGCAACATCTGTTAAAAGCCATACTTATATCACAAAAAACAACAAAACGGACTTCCTTACAGTCATCTTATGCAACTCTTATGTTAAGATCTAGGTCAATTAATTGACAGACAGTGCTATCACCCGGCATAAAGCTTAAATATTATTTTTTCAAATACATTACTTACACTACTCGTCAACGAAACGGGTAGATAATTTTCCTTTAAATTGACAGAGGACTTTTTATGAATTGGAATTGCATTGGCATGCTTCCAAATAGAGGGAAATTTACCTTGAGCCAACGATAAACTGAATAACCCACTAATTGCACTGAGAATGTTTTCAAGATTATGTTACTGATTCTATCTTGGTGGGTTGCCTTCTTTGCATCGAGATTAGAAAATAGAGTTTCTACCTCAGATAGATTAACATCAGCCATATTTATTTGGTGCTCAGTAAAGGGGATAACGGGCAGTTCCTTTGGCTAATAAAAACAGTATTTAACTCTTTACCCAACGAATCGCCCGCATCCGCCCGCGCAATATGCAAATTCAGCAGCTGAAAAAAATATTATTTTTCGAAAAATTTCAACAAAACCATATCATGTGACCCCTCTTTGGAACGAGCTCATCGAGCTCGTTCCAAAGAGGGACACATGATATCGTTTTGTTGAATTTTTTTTTAAAAAAATTAAAAATAGTATTTAAAATAATAAATTTTGAAAGCGTCTGCGTTGGGTAAATGGTTAAAGTGTTTGCTATTTTTAGGGAATCACTTATGATTTCATTTCCTTCCAATAGTGGTGAAAATATTTGACTGGCTGTGCACTACTGTTTCGAGAGACTGTTTAATGTTGTCCACCAGTTCTTCGAAGAAAATTTGGACACACTGAGCGATGCGTCTATTCTCTCATCATAATCCTTTTTGGCCGCACGAACATGGGCAATTGCTTCATTTCGAGTATGTCTAAAATCTCTCCTGTCGTCTGGACTATTTGCTAGTTTGGCCTTCTTATAAGCTTTGCCGCGAAATTTAATTTGCAACAGCAGTGATCATCCACTGTTTGTCCCTTATCCTGACTTGTATATGTTTGTGCGGAATAAACTACTGGGTTACATTCATTATGCGGTCAGGGATGCGTTTGGCAATATTATCTAACAATCATATAGATTTTGGCCCGAAAACCATGAGAAACGGTACGTATCACATAATGTGTTCCGATTCCGTATCATATAGACGACTCATTCTGATTCCGTATCATATAGATTCAACTTCCGGTAAACATTTCGCTATGACAAATAATATCATTATATGAATTGTTATTACGCATTAAAATGTGAAATTCAACATTTGACCAATTCCAATCCAATTTAAACTGAAAAACGTAAACACAGGCTTTATGTAACGGGATTGTTAGATAAATGTATTATCACGACCAAATGCATTTCCTGTAATTTGTATCAGATTCTCGGTCGTGTTTACAATCGGTTCACAACTCGCCCTGACGGGCTCGTTGCGATCTGATTGTAATCACGACCTCGAATCTGATACAAATTACAGAACATGCATATGGTCATGATAATGTACATTTAAGAAATAACTGTTGTTTTCCTTCGGTTTATGCGAGTTATGATTAAGCTTGTGTTGAAAATTTTCGGTTTATATCGCATAAACCGAAGAAAAACAACAGTTATTTCTTATAATTTAATCCGGCTGTAATATTAAAATATAAAAACTATGTGTACGTGAACGAAAAACTTTTAATTTTCGCTTAGGACAACAGTCAAACTCAGGAAAGTGTGCCACAAACAGGTCACGTCAATCATTGTCAAAATGTTTGTTGTTTTGATTTTCGATCGCAGACGACAGATATTTAGCAAGTCACGTAACAATATCATTAAAAACATTTTTTTTAAGTTCCCCCAAAATCATATTTGGGTATATGATCTTTTATTCGTCTCCCACTTCGGTATATTTTATGAAATTCAATTGTTCCTGAGAAATTATAATTATATTCTCGCTGACTGGAGGCGATGAAAAATCGATCATTGATCTTTGTTTACAAGCTTGTTATCCATCTATCAGTCTGCCGCCACGCCCTCACAGTGGCAATTGGATTGAGTGGGCGGGGCTTCCATAGTCTTCAAAGTTGGGTCGGATGTGCGAACGGACATTCCAAATCATGACGTGATTTGGTTTATACGATTTTGACGACTTTCACGCTGCATGCTTTCAACCAATCAAACGCAGAGGCGGGGCAAATGATTAAATTATATATCAACATTCTCACATGTAAACAAGGAATAGCAGTCTGACGTTGTCAGAGCCCAGCTTAAATCATCAACATCCATATTGTCATAATTCCATATCATTCGGTTATAGTTTTTCAGTGATAATATTATTGGTGTATTTGCACGAATCGACATTACTCCACACATATCCTGTCATGCTGTGAAAGTCGTTGCTTCTTATTCATTTATTTGTTTATTTATTTATTGGAGTTTACCGACACTGTCGACAGACAAGATCAGAGAATTGTACGGTAGAGGAAACCCGAAGAGAACCACCGAGCAACGGCGAGCAACAGCAAATCTCCCCAACTTACTAACACCACAAAAACAGTGTTAGCATTCGGATTAATTAGCCATTGTTCACGACGCACGTCACCAATTCGCATTCTCCAATCGTTACACGAATACTGCATTGTATTGATCAAGCACTCCACAGAAAATAACGCACCACCATAATTCACTCCAAATCATATATTAGCGATAGGTTCAACCTGATGGAGTCGTGTTGATAGTTATAAAAACAAAATACCACGAAAAATGCTCATCGCTGTTTTGTCTTTGATGTGTTACTTAGCTGTGGGTAGATGTCTTGAAATGAGAAATAAGACTTTTTAAAGCCTGTGCAAACAGATATATGACATCCTCTTCTGTGATGAGAGAACTGATTGTCAGGTCCGAACTGGAATGTGCTGCAGAATGTTTAAAAATCTCATTATGTGGATCCAGTAATTACAACAAGGAGAACAGAACGTGTCAGCTTTTACCTGACAGCCTCTACTATGTAGACTGTGTGACCACTGGAGAGACGTCTCCAGCAACAACTGTTCTCAAAAAGGTATTTATTTTTATTGAGAAAACTGTCGGTTCTCATCGAAAATTTTTATTTTATTTTCTTTCGTTTTTCTTTCCTCAAAACAAATCGTATACCCACCCCCATTCGCCGAAAAGGGTATTCCACTCCCAACATCTTATTCCGCTCTCAGCGATGACGGACTCTTTACCTAACATAAAAAGCAGACGACACTTGCAAAAAAAATTCTTGAATAACTAATTTTTTTCATTTTTTGTCTCAAAAACATAGGTTATGACCCCTCATTGGAACGAGCTCGACGAGCTCGTTCCAACGAGGGGTCATAACCTATGTTTTTGAGACAAAAAATGAAAATATTTTGAAAATTAATTGGCGATTTTTGAGAATAGCGCTGGCCGGTTTTGTTCGTTACATTGGGTAAAGGGTTAAAAATCAGTTGAGTTGAATCAATTATAAAGAGTTGTTTTGAGAAAACAAACAACTAGAAAATAAATTAAATGCAAATGTTCACTGCTAGGATTATATCACCCCCCCCCCCACCCCCCCCCCCCCCACACACACACTACTCTAAGATAAAATCGTACTGGAATCCCAACAGTGAACTATTGTCTTTACATTTTACCACCTAATCATGACATAATTACATTTATTTAATGCTCAGGCATCAATTCACGCTGAAAAATTAAGTCATATTCCCCTGTCGGTCGGCAAAACGAAATATCAAAATGATATTTAGAAATCGATATTTCATCGTAGGTTCGGATGACGAATCACATGTACTTTAAACGAGTCAGCACATCAGTAATGAATTCCAGAGTCCCAAATACAAACGAATTCGAATAATTGATAGTGACAGTGACTAAATCAATTCATTAAATCAGCGGTTTCAAAGTTTGACTTTCTCATTCACCTTCCAGCGAAAAGCCGAAATCACTTTCAAATTTCTTCAGTTCAACTTCACACGTCTTCAGTGCATTGAGTTCAAAAAAAATAAAATGACGTGTCTTGTTATTGAACATAAGAAAGTGGCGTTTTTTGTTATTGTTCTATTTCTTCGAAACACATTGCGATTATTTCAATTCGCCAGCCTCGGTAAATCGTAAAGTTAGGGGAGAAATAAGACGGGACTACTTTTTGTGCGGATATTCACACATTCCAATGGTTGGAGTTTGGTTGTTGTAATTTTTGTATGGACGCCGGTTCGGCACATAAATTTTGCGCCTTAATGGCAAATAAAGGCCACAAATTGGAGAGTTTGTAGTCGTAGAGCATTAAATAAAAAGAAAATTCACGAAAATTTGATGAATACCGAAAATATCTCGTTCGTGGCTACAAGAAATATGAGGATCTTCACTCGCGACTGCGTCGCTCGTGAAGATCCTCATATTTCTTTGTAGCCACTCACGAGATATTTTCGGTATTCATCAAATTTTCGTGAATATCCTCTATGTATGGTATCCATGTAAAAATCATAGATACCGTCTACAGAGACCAATGAAGCATTTCGAACTTAGTGTTGTGGAGGGGGGGGGGGGGTCAGTACCGTGTGTAGGCACAGTCATAATCGGGCACCCATGCACTGATATATAAATATATATTAGTTGTGGTCTAAGTGACTTTATAGTATGACAGAATTACAAGACTCGGGCCTCTCTACATCGAGAAAAATGTATATGTTGGTTCCACATTTAAAGCTTTGAAACCTGATGGCACCTTCTATGTCAGTTCAATGGAAGCAATTGGGAGAGTCCATATATATGATTTGGGGGTAGACTGATTAATATTTTCAACGTGCAGCCTTTAATTATAATGCCACAGTTTAGCTTAGCAGCCATCACACTTAGTGAAAATAAAAAGAATCATGTTGCTGGACAGAAACCGGCCTCTCGGTCTCAAATGGTTAATACATTACCCCCATCAGGTGGAAACAATATGGAACCATAGATGTGAACTCCTCTCAACATTAAAGGCTGTATTCCATACAAATCAAACGAACAATGTTCGGTCACATTTAAATGGTGAAGTGTCTGAACACGTCCCACATGCTAATCCCCAACACGATTGCAATGGCGGGTTGATAAAGGTAATTAATAATAAGTCTAAATTTCAGCCCTCCTCTCTTACCCCCTCTCTCAGTGTCTGTCTTTCTGTGTGTGTGCCTCTCTCTCTCTCTGTCAGCCTCTCTCTCTCTCTCTCTCTCACTCTCTCTCTCTTCTCTGCTTCTTCTTTCTCTCTTGTTCTCTCTCTTTTACCAATTCCAGGACAATGCTGGGGCATGTACCTCTTCACCACCCAGTTTCTGCGTTCCAGGTCGTCGTCTATTTTAACAATGAGAATGTATCTCTCGCTTTTCTTTTTTAACATTTTATAGATCATTAGGTGGTGAATGTTTTAACTACTTGTATTGCTGGAATGAATTTTCCAGTATTCGAATTCACGTTCTTGGGAAACAATATTTGAATATTAAATTGACATTCGAAAATTCACCCTCCCCCACCTCCTGCTGAACAAACGTCATCTTGGTAGCGTGTACTTTTTCCATGTTGATGTTTATTAACTGCTGTTCTCTTTGGCCGCAACACTAGAAGCAATCAGGGGTGAACTTGGGTGGATGAGGATCAAGGACAGGATGGACTTATTGAAACTCGGCTATCTTAATTATTTCGTAAATATCCCTGACAGCCGATGGTGTAATGTAATGTTCCAGATAATTTTCAACTCAAATGTCAAGACAGGGTGGATGGTCCAAGTGAGGGAACTAACAGAGAACTACTCATTGGAGATCTCGGACCTAGACGAAGGGGCAGACCAGGGTAAAAAAATGATCAGAGAAAGGGTCATGGAGGATGGCAACCTTAATTGGCGAGAGGGGGTCAAATCAAAGAGGTAAAGAGGTACTCTTCAAAACCAGGCTTCTCTTTATCACGGGGGCACCTTTTTTTTTGGGGTGGGGGGGGGGGGCACTGTTGTTCAATCTGATGTCGCGGTCCCTGGAGTTGAGGGGAAAAACTGGGTGAAGCAGTGAAAAGGAGTGCCAGATGTGTAATTTGAGCGTGACGGAGACGGAACACTTTCTTCTAGAATGCCCAAAATACCAGTCTAAAAGAATACGATTCACTGGGAGTATAATGGGGAAGTGGGGTGGGAGAATGAGGAACATGTGGTTAGTGAGAGACTGAAATGAGAGGGTTAATGTGCTAATCGGAGAGACTGGAAAGAATGGGACAAGGGATGCCTTCAAGCAGTTCGTCTTCGAGTGTTGGGAGGAGAGAAGAAGAGTGGGAATAGGGAGGCAGTTGGGAGTACAGGAGTAACCAAGGCCTTCTCACCTCCTGAGATCCGCGACAAATCAGCAGCCGTCCAAAGTATTATTATTATTATTATTGGGATGGGTAAAGGTGTGTAAACCTAAAGTTCTTATTAAAATTTTCTCCTCATAAATCACGATAAACAATGCTTTGATATTTGGTGAGCAACATCTTTTGGGTGGTGAATATTCAAGCTTGTTCAAAACAAGCTTCATCTCATAATTTAAATTTTTAGAACTGATCGATCAATTCGAACCAAATTTGGAATGCGGTATTATTGGATTGTATCGACAATACGACACCTATTTTATTTTTGAAAAAAATCTGCGCATTCTCGGAGCTAATAAAAGAAAAAAATCAAATGCTCATACAATCGTTGGGTAAAAAATAATGTTTGGATTTCGTGTGTATTGGTAGGTTTGGTTTTATTATTAGACATCTCTTAACCCTTTTTAACCATGGTGGTACCTTCCAATTGGAAGAGTCCATATTTATTATTTCGGGTTAGACCAATTAATATTTGATTGGTCTACACCACACATTTACCTTGTAGCCATCCCATTTAATGACATTATGACGTAGCTTGTGACCCGGCCGGAAAATCGGCCTCTCGCGTTGAAAGGGTTAAGGCTGCAATCTCATTATTAAGGTGAGCGCCTCGCCCCCACCACGAGTCTCCTTGCTTTCAAAGAACTTGGGAGATAAGGTCTGCGTTGGAATTTCACGCCGTTTGTTTTTAGTGATAACCACTCTCCCAGTACTGTAGAAAATGATGATGAAACCCGATGGAAAACAACAGCAATCCGAATTGAATTTCAAAAAAACAATTCCCGTAAAAGCCCCCTCTGTCGGCATAAGTGTTTGGGTAGGAAAACATGGGTGGTAAGCAGTCTTTCCGTAAGCCTGTTGATTAATTTCAAAACGTATCGTTGTTGGATGCTACAAAAACAAACCACCCCCCCCCCCCCCCCCAAAAAAAAAAAAAACCAATAAAATCGCATTCAGATTTGTTTCATACTTAATTTCCAGTAATCTGAAGAAAAATAATTCTAAAGGTAAAGTTTTCCATTAACACAATTTAACTGAACCCATGCACAAGGGTTGGGCGGTTTTTCAGTCCTCCGGTTCGGCTCCGTTTTTTTTTTGTTGCTACAAACCGGAAACTCGAACAACAAGATCGAGAAAAAACTGGCTGAAATGGTTTCACTGTGTTTATACATAAACTGATCAAACAATCTTACTGGGTGGGCACTGGACTAATGGCCCCTGTGGACTCTTATCACTTACTCTATCTAGCAAAGAGACGAATATTGGGTTCTCGTTGTCACATTTTCTCCCTTCTTGACTCGTCCAGTGGACGAGTCAAGAAGGGAGAAAATGTGACCGTCGGGAACACAACAGAGATTAAAAGAACTTTATTCACTTGTTACCCTAATTAATGTTTTCTTCTGACTCATTAGAATTAGCAACTGATCTATTATTTATTTATTTATTTATTTATTTATTTATTTATTTATTTATTTATTTATTGGTGTTTAAGGTCACACCCTTTTGCACAATAGCTAATCATGGCCGTGACAGTTTTACGGGCGGAGGAAGCCGGAGTACCCGGGGTGAACCACCGAGCAACGACGAGCAGCTGCTAGCTCCCCAACATCGTAACTCCGCAATGTAGCACAGACAGGGTTAGATTGGCTGAAGGCATGCGCACCATCGACGTGCAGTACGCCCGAGAACACGGCGTCATCGTGCCCTCATGACGACAATCGGGTTAAGTGCCTTGCCCAAGGATAAAACGTGGGAGTTCGAATCGATCGCTCAGACGGCCACCCATCCGAGGACTACCCGGGCTTGGCGTTGCTTAACTTCGGTGATCTGACGAGAATCGGTTACCGCAACCTCACCCGCCCCCCCCCCCCCCCCAACTGATCTAGTACCCCGAAGAATGATGAAAGGGAAGTTAGACCGCACAAACT